>PVIC010025879.1:0-25091 GCA_004025085.1 Thryonomys swinderianus
GCCGCGTGAGGGGGCCGACGTGATCCTGAGCTGCCAGTCCCTAAGGAGTGACCCTGTGGCTCAGTACCAGTGGGAGCGGCTGGCCCCAGTGCCCCAGGTTTTCTTCCCACCAGTGTTAGGTGAGGGAATTTCTGCAAACACTGAGGCTGTGGCTGGAGAAGGGGCTCGAGTGGTGCTACAGGTCCAGGGTGGAAGGGAGCGGTCGTGCTGAAAAGGGCTGGGAGAAGGATGAAGTGGAGAAGGAGGTGCTTCCATGTGTCACGGGCTGTCCCTAGAGGCTCCGGAGCTGGACTCCCTGCACTCAGGTCCCACTGTGGCACACACTAACTTTGTGACATGGGTCACCAATAGCTATGATTTGATCATACCAGCTATAAAATGTCTTTAGAGGCAACCAGAAAGTCTTGAATATAAAAGATTAGGTGAGAGCCAGCCTGAACTACAAAGCGAGACCCTGTCTCAAAAAAAAAAAAAAGATTGGGTGATTTTGGAGAATTGTCATTAATTTCTTAGGTACAGCAGTGGTGCTGTGAGTGTGTAGGATGCTGTTTTTCTTTTTCTTTTTCTTTTTTTTTTGAGACAGGGTCTCGCTTTGTAGTCCAGGCTGGCCCTGAGCTCCCTATGTAGCCCAGGCAAACCTTGAACTCAGCAATCCTCCTGCCTCTGCCTCTGGAGTGCAGGGATTACAGGTGTGAGCCACCATGCCCAGCACTGTGGGGTGTGGTACTGATTGCTGATGGGCGTGAGTCACCACGCCCAATATTATGTTGTTGTATGTGGTTACTGGGATGGAACCAGGAACCCTGCACTTGCTAGGCAGGCGCCGGAACCACTGAGCTAACCCTCCAGCCTGCTGTTCTTATTTCTTGAAGATGCACTCAAGTATTTTGCTTTTAAGTGGTAGAGAAATGAAGTAAATAAGGCAGAATGTTAGCAACTTTTGGATCTCATTGGTGGGTATATAAAGTTTTATTTGTACCTCTGCTTTTCATTTGTTTTTTTTTTTTTGTGTGTGTGTTTTTTGTTTGCTTCCTTTTTGGGGAGGGATTTTGTTTTGTTATTTGAGGTTCTAGGAATAAGATCCAGGGCTTTGTACATGGCTAAGCAGGTACTCTACCACTGAGCTGTACCCCAAGTCTCATTTGACCATTTTGATATTAAAACCCTGTTCTTTTTTTTAATTGAATTCTTTATTGGTACATTTTATACACAGCTCATAATCACACACAACATCGGGGAATTTGTACCAGTATGTGACACAGGTCAATTCTCATTTTTACCCACATCCCTACCACCCCATCCCCCCACCCCCTATAAACATGCTCTTTTATATCCGCTTCTTTATAAAAATAGAAATTTAAGTGGATAGGGGTATGGAGCTAGCTGGACTGCAACTGGAAACAGTCCCTCATACCCACCCTTTCCAGCAGGGACCGGAGAAGTGGGGCCTCCCAGAGAGTGAAAGAGGACACTCCAGAAGAAGGGAAGGATTTTTTTCCTTTCCCAACAAGGGAAAGAAGGTCCCTGGACTGATGGCTAAATTGTATCCACAGATACCAACCGTGGGTCTTTACAGCTCACCAACATTTCCACTTCCATGTCTGGCATCTACCTCTGCACAGCCCACAATGAAGTGGGCAGTGCCCACTGCAATGTCACCCTGAAAGTCACCACAGGTTAGTGGGGCGTAAGTTTGGTCCAGGAGAGCCGTCAGTGGTGGGCGTGGCCTCGCGGGAGGGGAGGAAGCCTGCTGGTCAGGCTTCTCTGCACAGAATCAGTGGAAAGCTAACCCTGATCAAAGGCTTGTCCATGTGTTTGGTCGGTGGCTGGCTGTTTCCTGCTTGACAGCCCTCCACCTTCACGGAGAAGAGAGAGTATGGAATGGGATTGTTGAGGAGCGGGACGACAGGTTCCCCTCTGACAACAAGGTGTTTCTAGGGTCGAGATTGACAAAGATTGCAGGAGCGGCTGTGGGCACTGTGGTTGGACTGATGCTGCTGGTTGGGCTGATCATCTTGTACCAACGGCAACACCAGGGCAAGGGCCTCGAGGAGGCTGCCAATGATATCAAGTAAGTGTTCTGATCTCCACTGGCAGGGGTGCCTTCCTGACTCCCCTCTTGGTTGAGGAATTCAGGCAGCTCCTATCTGATGGCAGTGTGGACAGGAATAAACAGACCTCCTCAGGCAGGTCTTAAAGGAAAGCAAGAGAAAGGTTGAAGTATGTCTGTGGGCGGGGAGTAAGGCAAAGCGCATGGAAACCAACCCCTGCTTTCCCCTTTTCTCTCTGACCTCTTATTACTTCTCTGACGACCAGGGAGGATGCCACTGCCCCCCGGACTCTGACCTGGTCCAAGGCCTCAGACACACTGTCCAAGAATGGAACTCTTTCCTCTGTCACCTCTGCACGAGCTCTCCGGGCATCCCATGCACCTACCAGGCCTGGCACGCTGACTCCCACTCCTAGCATCTCCACCCAGCCGCTCCCCTCACCAGGTCCACCCAAGACAGATGAGAAGGACCCTCAGCGGGTGACCCTCAGCCCCGGTGGGATTTCTCGCTCGGCTCTGAGACGCATGGGTGCGGTGAACGTGATGCTGTCTCCCCAGACTCAGGATGGCTCGCTGGTGTGATGGCTTTGACAATCACCGTCTGGTGTCTTGCTTTCCTGTACGAGTCAGCCCGAGTGCACAGACTCGAGCCTTGTGGGGGTGGTCACACCCCAGTCCTCAGTCCTCTGACCTCACCTCCTTTCACTGGGGGAAAGCCAGGTCTCAGGAAGACCCAAATGTCCAGGAGGAGGTCAAAGGAGAAGAGGAAGTGAACCTACATTTGGGGGAGCTCCACTCCTCATGAAGCCAGCCGAATGCTGCTGAGACTGGCTCACCTCCAAAGGCCCTGGAGAAGACTGCCAGCCAATGAGCCCCCAGCCTCCTGGGATCTGTACCTAGCCCCTATCTAATGCCATCCTTTGCTGCCACTCCATTTCCTTACGTTAGCGTAACCTGTCCTGCTGGCCTGGTTCACTTTGCTGGGGCAGAGGATAGGAAAGGCATTTTTAAAACTAACTTGAAATGTGTTTTTCTTTTTATTTTACAAAATTTCAATAAAGAAGCATTGTGTTTGTATGGAATAAGAATCAAATATCTTTGGGCTGGAGGGTTAGCTCAGTGGTTCTGGAGCCTGCCTCGCAAGCACAAGGTCCTGAGTTTGATCCCTGGTAACCACATACAATGCTGGGCGTGGAGACTCATGCCCATCAGCAATCAATGCCACAGTGCCAGGCGTGGTGGCTCATGCCTGTAATCCCAGCACTTGGGAGGCAGAGACAGGAAGATTGCTGAGTTCGAGGCTTGCCTGGACTACATAGTGAGCTCAGAGCCAGCCTGAACTACAAAGCAAGACCCTGTCTCAAAAGAAAAAAAAAAAAAATCAAATATCCTTTTCCAACTGCGAATTCCTAGAAGTTGAGCTTCAAGAAGATGTGAAGTGAACCCCACTCACACTGGTAGCCAGGAAGGCTTTTCCTTGCAGCCTTGAGTTGCTGGCTCAGGTTCTAGGGTGCTTGGAAAGGCCTTCCGTTGTCTTGTGGGAGGCGCCTGGGCTGAGCCTGGGAGCCGAGTGACCAGTAAGCGCTGGGGTGTGGACTTCATCTCTTCCTCTGCAGGCAGGTGAGAGAAAACCTGAGCAGACATGTCTATCCCCACCATGCCGCAATCCCTCTCACTCCCAGGGACAGTGAGCAGAGGATGTGGTGTAGGTTTATGACTGAATACCAACATGTCCTTTCCCGCCGAAGGTGAGGGGAGATCTAAGCCTCCAGTTTCTGGCTATTGAGTGGTACTTGTGGGAATGGGGACTTGGAACTTCTACCCCAGCAAGGGTGAAAGACTAGTTTGGAAAGGGCAGGGATCCCAGAAAGGCACCTTCACCCTGGCGCAAAGCGGTGGAGTCATTTGTAGCTCTGGGTTTCCGAATCTCCTCCTTCTCCAGAAACACTTCTTTGGGGAGCTCCAGTTCTGCCCACCACAAAACCAGCCTTTATCCCAGGGCCGGACATTTTCAGACACTGGAGGCAGTAAGAAGGAAGCCAGGCTAGAGCGACTCCAGAATTGGCCCTGGAGGAGGGAGGAGCGTTCGCTTACCTGAGTGCTAGCCTCTCCCCTTGTTTGCTCTGAGATAGCCAGGTTAGCTCCTGCCCAGCACGCAGAGGCTGCCCTTTGGGCACTCCCTTCCTTCCTCAGGGCCAGGCACCTACGCAGACCGAAGACAGACACAGAGCTAGGTGGCCATGGCCTGGCTCCCTGGGCCTTTCCTCCTCGGGACCCTGCTGGGTTTCCTGTGCCTGAATGGTGAGGAAGGGCTGGGTGGGCCTACGCTGGAGTTGGGGGCAGGAGCCTGGCTTCTCTGAGTCCTCGGGATCTGCTCAGTCCTGGCCGGAGGACTGGAGCTGCCCTGACTAGCAGGGACCCAGGTGGCAGATGTGAGGGGCTGGGAAAGGGGTGAGCGGGAGGAAGGGACCTGGAGGTGGAGGAGGAGGTAGACAAGTTTGGCCTCTGTCCTCTGAATCTTGTTCCTTCTCTTGCCAACACATCCTCATACCTGCCCTGGTCTTGGCCCTTTTCCCCACAAAATCCACGCCTCGCTATGGGCTCCTCCTTCCCTCTAGAAACCTCAGGCTTGCAGAGGAAGTGATTGGACTGAGGGGAAGGGGGGCAGGCTCGGCGCTTTGGCCTCTCGGTTGGCTGCAGTGAGGGTCAGGCGCTCCAGTTCTGCGAGATTGGGTCCCAACCTCCCTCTGCGTCCTCAGCCCCGGGGGTGGCTGTGGAGGTGAAGGTGCCCACTGAGCCGCTGAGCACACCGGTGGGCAAGACTGCCGAGCTGGTCTGCAGCTACAGTACGTCCGTGGGAGAGAACTTCGCCCTCGACTGGAGCTTTGTGCAGCCTGGAAAGCCGGTCTCTGCATCACACCCCGTGAGCTGAGTGCCAGAAGTGAGGGTGGAGATGGGAGTGGGGTGGTATCTGGGGGTCAGCTGGGGAAAAGCAAGCAGGCTTTCCCCAGTCTCTTCATGGCTGCTGTCTACGTGGCCCGTCGTCCTTTCCTCTCCCATAATTCTTGTGTCTAACTTCCATATGGCTCGTGAAACCCCAGTGCTACCTACTAAACCTGCTGGCACTGAAGTGTAGCTTTTGGTATAGTGCTGCGTTGTCCCTCATGGGTCAGGATAGGGTGTTAACCTCATGGGCTTGGTGAGGGGACCCATCTGTACTTCCAAGCAGGGCTGTACAGTTGATGTTCGGCAGAAAAAGGGTCTGAGGCATGTTTTCCACTTTTTCTCAGATCCTGTACTTCACCAATGGCCACCTGTACCCCTCGGGTTCTAAAGCAGAGCGGGCCAGCCTGCTCCAGAATCCCCCCACAGCAGGGGTGGCCACCCTGAAACTTAGGGACGTCCGCCCATCAGATACTGGAACCTATCTCTGTCAAGTTAACAACCCTCCAGATTTCTACACCAACGGTCTGGGACTAATCAACCTTACTGTGCTGGGTAAGGCAGCCAGGGGGCCCCTAGCTGCTCAGCTACGCCATTAAATCTCCTCTCATCTTGATCGCCACACACAATTGCCCTGAGGACCTAAAGGAAAAAAATCCACTTTCCAAGACTTCTAATCTAGATGGTTATGGTGCAGCTCTACAGAATGTCTCCTCCCTTAGGGCCCACAGAGAGAGAACCCTTCCCATCTATGGGGATCTGAGTCATGCCCCACCCACTCCACTAGGGAGGAAACTCCCTTCTGCAGTTGAATTTGGTTTCTTCCTTCCTAACCTCAGTGGCAGAGGAGGGAAGTGGCCACAAGCACCCCCCCCCCTCCACACCCCATCGCTGGGCAACACATTTTTAATTTTTATTTTATTTATTTATTTTTTTGAGACAGGGTCTTGCTTTGTAGTTCAGACTGGCCCTGAGCTCACTATGTAGCTCAGGCAAGCCTCAAACTCAGCAATCCTCCTGTCTCTGCCTCCTGAGTGCTGTGATTACAGGCATGAGCCACTACGCCCGACTGGGCAACATATTTTGTTCAAGCCTTCATCTCACCCTAAATGAGAACCTGCTCAGAACTGGCAACCAGTAGAAACTACTAAGGAGGCCAAAGTATTGAGATGAAAAAACCAAGACCTGGGATGTGGTGTGCAAATATCTAAAGGGACCTGTTATATGGAGGAGAGATTTTAATTGTTCATGGGCTTGGAGGCACTGAAGTCAATGGGTGGATATCATATGAACACAGATTTTGGCTCAACTTGGGGAAGACTTGTCTAACAGAATTTCCAGTGGTGGAAATCACTTTCTGGGGTGCGGTAGTGGAGGAAGGTGGACCACTGTTCGGCAGTGGTACTCAGGCAGGAGGCTCAGGCATTCAGTGCGTGCAGGGTTAGAAGATGCCTGAGAGACCTCTGTGGTTTTTGCAGTGCCCCCCAGTAGGCCCAAATGCAGTCAGAGTGGGACAACTTTTGTGGGAGGCTCTGCAGCGCTGGGATGCAGCTCTTCCCAGGGAGCTCCGAAGCCAGTGTACAGCTGGGTTCGCCTTGGATCCCTTCCTGCGCCTTCTCCGGGCAGCATGGTTCAAGGTAAGGATCACTGAGGCATCAGAGAGAAGGTCTAGGACTGAGGAAATGTAGTCTCTAACCCTCACGTATCTACATCACAAGTCTATGAGCAGATAAGCGACAAGCCATCTCTTTCTTTGCCTCTTCTTTTTATTGTTCTCTTTCTGTCTTCCTACACAACCTGTGGCTGGCTTCCTGGGAGCATTTCTTTTTGTTTTTGTTTTTTTTGGTGTGTGTGGCAGCATTTTTTTTTTTTTTTTTGAGACAGGATCTCGTTCTGTAGTTCAGGCTGGCTCTGAGCTCACTCTGTAGCCCAGGCAAGCCTGGAACTCAGCAATCCTCCTGCCTCTGCCTCCCGAGTGCTGGGATTACAGGCGTGAGCCACCACGCCCAGTGAGACAGCATCTTGCTATGTAGTTCAGGTGGGACTTACTATGTATAGTCCAGGCTGGCATCCTCTTCCTTCAGCCTTCTATGTGCTGGGATTACAAGAGTGCATCACCACACCCAGCTCCTGGGAGCATTTCTAAAGTAATATCCTCCTACTATCCTGACAGAGTCCAGACAATAGGGGACATTCCTACTTGTCTGCTTTTGGAGGATTCCTTTTAATTTCTTAAGGTTTGTGAATCACTTCAAGACTTTTTTTTTTTTTTTCGAGACAGGGTTCGCTTTTCTTGCTTTGTAGTTCAGGCTGGCTCTGAGCTCACTATGGAGCCCAGGCAAGCTTTGAACTCAGCAGTCCTCTCCTGCCTCTGCTTCCCAAGTACTGGGATTACAGGTGTGAGCCACCATGCCTGGCATTGTGGTATGCGGTACTGATTGCTGGTGGGCGTGAATCACCCTGCTTAATACTGATACATGTGGTTACCAGGGATCAAATCAGGGACCTTGTGCTTGCTAGGCAGTTGCAGGAACCACTGAGCTAAATCTCCAGCCCACTTCCAGACTTCTTGAAGAAACTGAGGCAAATAGCACAGATGTGCTTGAGCCATCTTGGCAGGTTCTTTGGAGGAGTCGTAGCCATAAACACTTCAGCTTCTTGGTTTCTTTTTTTTTGCTTTTGAGACAGGGACTCGCTTTGTAGTTCAGGCTGGCCCTGAGCTCACTATGGTGCCCAGGCAAGCCGCCGTGAACTCAGCAATCCTCCTGTCTCTGCCTCCCGAGTGCTGGGATTACAGGCGTGAGCCACCACGTCCGGCATTGTGGTATGCGGTGTTGATTGTTGGTGGGCGTGTCTCCACGCCCACATTATATGTGGTTACCGGGGATTGAACTCAGGACCTTGCGCTTGCGAGGCAGGCGCCGGAACCACTGAGCTAACCCTCTGGCCCTCTTGGTTTCTTTTTGTTGGCTCCAGCTGCCCTGTCTCTCCCTGTAGCCTTAGCCTCAGAAAATTCCTCTATCAATCCCCACTCCTCCTCTCTGGATTACTTCCTGATATGTGCTCTGCCTTCTCAAGCAAAAGTCAAGAGTTTGTAGAAACACTGGGTCAGCTCAGAGCTACTTCAATTTTTTTAGCAGTAAAGCTTTTTACCCCCAACAAGGGACCTGACCCCAGCTAATATACCACCCCCACTCTATGGCCTTCATGCGTGCAGTTCTCTGACTCCTAAAAAGCAGCTATGTGTGGTGGGCAGGACACAGAAGTGGCAGTGGCTTTGCAGTTTACTCTGGATCATTGCTTTATCCAAACCAGTACTCCCACCAGTCAAATGGGGCAAGGGCCCCTTGGCAGGATTGTTGTAAGGATGAAATGCATTGCACGTTCTTCATGTTAGGTGGTAACTATGAGTTGAATGAGTGGTACTCCACTTTCTCTTCATCCTCTAGATGAAGTGACTGGCCAGCTCATTCTCACCAACCTCTCCCTGACCTCCTCGGGCACCTACCGATGTGTCGCCACCAACCAGATGGGCACAGCATCCTGTGAGCTGACGCTCTTCGTGACTGGTAGGTAGGGGTGTTGGGAAGAGGCCCAGCTGGAAGGTGTGGCTTGGAAGGAGTGGCTGCAGGAAGTGGTTTGGGGCAGGCTAAAGAAGTTCTGTGGCTCTTACAGTTCTGTGTATCCTTAGGTCCCTCTGAAGGTCGCGTGGCTGGGACACTGATCGGGGTGCTCCTGGGAGTGCTGCTGCTGTCAGTTGCTGTGTTCTGCCTGATCAGGTTCCAGAAAGGGAGGAAGAAGGCACCCAAGGAGACGTATGAGGGTAGTGACCTCAGGTGAGCAGGAGGGTTGGGTGGTACAGAGGGAGAAGTAGGCCTGGGTTCAAAGTACGTGCTGCAGGCTTCAAATCCTGACACTATTTGGTTGTGGCAGGGGCAGCATAACTTGCTGAGCGTGTAAGCAAGGTGCCCAGGGCAGAGGAGCTGGGACAGAATAGCTTAGTTTGCTAGACTACACTGACCCTTCTTATACTTAGGATGTTTCCCTTCTCAGGTTTTTGCTTGTGGTTTTTTGAGACAGGGTCTTGCCATGTACTTTAGGCTGCTCTTGAATTCACTACGCAGTCCACACTGACCTTAAATGCACCTTTTGTTTTAGCCTCCCAAGTATTGAAATTACAGGTATGTGCCACCAGGCCTGACTACTTTCCCAAATTTTTTTTTGCTTTTTGAGACAGGGTCTCGCTTTGTAGTTCAGGCTGGCCCTGAGCTCACTATGGTGCCCAGGCAAGCCGCCGCGAACTCAGCAATCCTCCTGTCTCTGCCTCCCAAGTGCTGGGATGACAGGCGTGAGCCACCACGTCAGGCATTGTGGTATGCGGTGTTGTTGGTGGGCGTGTCTCCACGCCCAGCATTGTATGTGGTTACCGGGATCGAACTCAGGACTTGCGCTTGCGAGGCAGGCGCCGGAACCACTGAGCTAACCCTCCGGCCCCTACTTTCCCAATTTTTAAGGCATTTTCATGTATGTATGTGACCCATTTGGAAACAGGAGCTGTATTTGTTCTGATTAATCCTCTAAGTTGTGAGAGGGGCAATCAGGAAAGGAGACAAAAGATGCCTCTATCATCCATGTTAGTTGCAAGATCTGGGATCTTGAGTAGGGATCAGAACAGTATTTTAAAAAGAAAAAGAAAGAAAATAACCAGGGCCGGAGATGTAGCTCAGTGGTTCCAGCGCCTGCCTTGCAAGTGCAAGGTCCTGAGTTCCATCCCTGTAACCACATACAATGCTGGGCATGGTGACTCATGCCCACCAGCAATCAATACCACATACCACAGTGCCGGGCGTGGTGGCTCACGCCTGTCATCCCAGCACTCGGGAGGCAGAGACAGGAGGATTGCTGAGTTTGAGGCTTGCCTGGGCTACATAGTGAGGCCAGCCTGAACTACAAAGCAAGACCCTGTCTCAAAAACAAACAAACAAAAAACAATAACAGAGTGTGATCCCCATGATATCTAGGCAGAAAATCACTAGGAACTTGTTAAACATTCATATTTGGGCTGCTTCTTATACCTCCTACAGCAAAATCTGTGTGTGTGTGTGTGTGTGTGTGTGTGTCTGCCTGTCTGTCCCCAGGACATGCAATCTTTACCTTAACCCAAGTTCCACTGATGATTTTCACGCACAGTAAGGGTAAAAAACAAAACAACAACAACAAAAAAACCCTGGGTCAGACCACAGTCATCCTCTGCAGATGAATCTGTCCTCAGTAAAAATTTGTCTGTCTCCATCAGGGAGGACGCTGTGGCTCCCGGAGTTTTTGAGGAGGCCTCTCTGAAGGGCAGTTCTAGGAAGGGCCTCCTGGGGAGGTCCTCCTCGGCCAGCACCGTGACCACCAAGTCTGTTAGCAGTGCTACCACCACCAAGTCTGCCAGCACTACCACCACCACCAAGTCCAAGCTCCCCATGATAATCTGACTTCTCCTTGTCCCTGGAGGACGAGTGGAGATACCAATAATTAAAGCCTTTGGGTACCATTTTGTTCTTTTTCCGTCAGTATGGTCAATTCTTTGAGCAACGTAGAAATCGAACATTAAGGGAAGGCAGGGAGGGATGTGAACTCTTAGAGATTATGTGGTACAAAGGAAGGCTGCTTGGGTCAAAGGAATGGGTTTCAATTCAGAAGCCACTCCACTGAACCTCCTCCCCCCTTGCAGTTTCCTCAAACGGGATTTGATCAAGAAAAGGTGGGTGGCCTGGCCCACCCCCGGCCCCCAGCCCTCCCCGCCCCAGCACCCTCTGAACACTTGGACATTCCTCTTTATTGTTCACATTCCAACCCAGCACAGTCACATGCACACGCGGAGATTAAAAACCTTCCGGTCACAGCCCCAGGAGCCCGCGGGGCAGGGCCGGCGGGGCGGGGTAGGGGCGGGGCCTCACAAGACTCCTGCCTTCGAGCCTCCGGTGCCTCGGAATTTGCCTAAACTGTAGAGCTGGAGAGGCTGCCCAGGGTTGGCTGAGGGTCAGGAAGGGGAAACGACAGGCAGGTGCAGGTTAGGTACTTCCCCTCTGATCAGAGCAAGGGGCGTCCGACCTTGAAAACCCTCTTTGCTTGTTCCAGATCTTAGGATCTGGGTCCGGCTAGGGCAGGAAGCACAGAGACGCAGGGCGCCCCTTTCGCCGTGCGCGCAGAACAAAAGGCCTTTTTTTTTGTTTTTGTTTTGGAGTGAGGGAACTCGGGCGACGCTCAGGGCGCCCTCCGCAGCGTGCACAGGGAAGTGCACCGAGGCCGCTGAGGCAGAGCTGCATGCTGGGTGCAGGGAGAGGTGGGCGAGAAGAGGAGAAATTTGGAAGCGCGGGATCTGGGGGGAGGGTGGGGAGGGAGTGCGAGTGGGGATCACGTTAGACTGGAGCGCTAACTGAAAGGGCACGGGCTTGGCAACTCCGCGGCGACGCCTGCCTGAAAGAGGGAGTCTCTGGGACGCAGGGGGCTCCTGAAGCTGGCAGGTTGGTGGCAAAGAGGGGTCACAACACTGTAGGAAAGTCTCGTCACTGCGAAGGGGACGCGGCATCCATCTCTCCTCGGGAACTGAGGAGAGAGAAGGTCTGAGAACTAGCCCTTCCCCCAGCGCTCCCCCCAATCCCGGCCGTCTCCCTTTTCTGCACCTAATAGCAGACCCAGAGTTCAAGGCCTCCCACCCCACCCGATTCGCTGAGCTGATGCGAGCCCGCGGTAGGTCCGAGACACAGCCGCGGTGTGCACGGCCCTCGGGCATCCCAAGGAAGGCGACTGCGTACTGGGTCGGTCCAGGTGTGTCCCTGCCGCAGTTTTGGGCCACTACGTGCATCTGAAAGCCCGCAGGCGCACGTGCGGCAGCAGGGAGAGGGCGGCTGGATAGAGGGAAGGGCTGGGAACTGGTCCTCTGCTCTCCTACCGCCCCCCCAACCCCGCTTCTTCGGGATGGATTCGTTACCTTCGAAATGTTCAGGTCTTCGGTCCAGGGTGAGCAGAAGGGAAGGCGGAGAGGGAAAACAGGTGAGCTCCTGGGAGCCGCCTCGCCTGGACTTTTCCCACACATCTGTCTCATGCCAGCCCCCCCCCCCCAAGCTCCGTCCACACTCCTCAGCACCTTCAGGTCATCCTTGGGCTTCCCTTTTCCCTCCGGGTAAAGCTAGAGAACCAGAGCCCCCGGCCTCACCTGGCCTAGTCTCCGCTGGGGCCACCGCCCGCGCCTCCCCGGGCGCCACCAGCTCCGCCTGGCCCCCCGGGGCCCGGGCCTTTCCGGCCGCGCTCGCCGCTCTTTATCTTCTTCCGCGCCATGTGGCCCCGGAAACTCGCCTGTATTTTGGCAGCGGCAGCATTGGCACCAGGATCGTCCAGCGGGATGTCCAGAATGTCGTCGTCTGGCTTGGAGCAGGCGCTCTCCTGGAGACGGGCAGAGAGATTCTTGTGGGATGACTGGGCCGGGACTCCATAGGGTTAGGTTGGGACTAGAGCCCTGGGGGATTGAGAGGGGGGGGGCACGGGGGGGCAGGGCGGCTTCACTCTGTGTGTGCGTGTGTGTCTGTATTTCCTCCTGGGCAGCTGCAGGTAAAGAGGAAGGGCCAGGTGGATGCAACTGTGTGGTCAACTCAAGAGAGGTGCATGATTGGGTGGGACACAGGAAACCGAACTGTCCTGTGAGTAGCCATTGCCACCTCTCAGGATGTAGCCACCCATCCCCTGGGAGCAGAGGGCGCCTCCAGCGCAGAAGGTGCCCTTGGCACCCCAGGCTTCTCTGGGAGAGGGTGCCGAAGACTCGTCAGCACTGGAGCTCATTCCTGGAACTGGGGTTTGGATGGGGCCGCTGCTCCAGGAGTCTGTCAACCACCAGGGCCAGAGGCTGGAGTCTGTTTTCCCATTGATTCTCTATTGCTCACTGTTCTCCATTTGAACCAAAAAACAAAAAACAAAAAACAACAACAACTGGAGAGAGGAGATAATCTGGGGGAAATTGACAGAATATGTCACTTGAAAAAAAAGGGGGAAAAAAAACCAACAAAGAAACACAAGGATATGACAAGCAGGAATGAGAAGTCCTTTCCTTGTGCTCATGGGAAGAAAGGAATTAGGACAATAGCTACCAGTTAAGTACTTATTTTGTTCCAGGTGCAATGATACAGTGTTTTACAGATATCATATCAACAATAGTGATGACATACCTTTTTAATAATACTCTTAGTTTACCATGGTAAAATTGATGATTGGAATGCCAAAAAACTCCTGTGGGAGTTAGACATATTAGGGGACTAAAGATTGAGATCTTTGTGTATCAGAGCCCAGAGTGTATTTTTAACCCCTACTCAGTAGAAGTGCAGTCAAGAAAGCCAGAAGGCTTTACCCACTCTTGGTATAGCTCTGTGGTTTTGGCCAAGTTATGTAATCTTTCCCTACCTTGGTTCCTTTGTCTGAAAAATCAGGATAATATGACCCATCCCTATGGGTTGTGAGGAAGAATTAGCATGATATGCACAAAGTTTCTGGCGCAATCTAGTTGCTAAATACAAGATAGCTATATGAAAGTTTTTCTTGTTCTTTTGTTTTTTTTGTGAGACAGGATCTCCCTTTGTAGTTCAGGTTGGCCCTGAGCTCACTATGTAGCCCAGGCAAACCTCAGCCTCAGCAATCCTTCTGCCTCTGCCTCCCAAGTGCTGGGATTACAGGAGTGAGCACCACGCCTGGCATTGTGGTATGTGGCACTGATTGCTGGTTGTGGTATTGTTGTATGTGGTTACTGGGGATCAAACCAGGGACCTTATGCTTGCTAGGCAGGCACTGGAACCACTAAGCTAAATCTCCAGCCCTGAAAGTTTTATATAAGTTAATAAAAATAGTTCTGTGTAGACCAAAAGTGTCCACATAGTATGAGTTTCATACAGTTCAACTTATTAATAGTCATGTTCCATATAATGACAATTTTTTGTTGTTTTTATCTTTTGACAGGGTCTCGCTTTGTAGTTCAGGCTGGCTCTGAGCTCACACTGTATAGCCCAGGCAAACCTGGAACTCAGCAATCCTGCCTCTGCCTTCTGAGTGCTGGGATTAGAGGCATGAGCTACCATACCTGGCACTGTGGTGTGTGGTACTGATTGCTGATGGGTGTGAGTCATCACACCCGACATTGTGGTATGTGGTTATGGGATCAATTTGGGACCTTGCTGCTTGCAAGGCAGACACCACACCCCTAAGGATGTTTTGATCAATGACAGGATTTAGAATGATGGGCCCATCAGGTTAGACAACCCAGAGTTATCACAGTTGTCTTAGTTTGTGTAACTACACTGTCACATTTTTGATGATAACTGCTTAATGATACTTTTTTTTTTTTTGAGACAGAGTCTTGCTGTGTAGTCCAGGTAGATCTTGAACTTACTGTGCAGCCCAGGCTGCCTTTGAACTTGCAGCTCTTCTCCTGCCTCAGCCTCCTGAGGGCTGGGATTACAGGTGTGCATTATCACATGCAGCCCAAGAACACATGTTTCAGAACATATGGTCATTAAAGAATGTGTGACTGTGATTCAAATCCATTTGTATGGTGTCTGACAGCCTGCCCCTGCTGGGAGTCAAACAGGTGAGAGAACTGATAGAACTGATTTCAGAGGTCAAGCTCTGGAATACAGGATCTGTGCCTGCCCTCTGTGTAGCTTAACATGACTTACAGTGGCAGTGTGGATTCCCATGAGGGTGATTATTCTGAAGTTAGATGGGCGTTGCTCCTTTGCTCTTAGGCTTCTAGGAATTTGCTTTTATTTCCTTCCTTTCTCTCCTTCCTTTTTCCATCCCTCCTTTCCTTTAGTGTGCTGAGGTTGAACCCAATACCTTCCTACTAAGCTACATGCCCGATTATTTGTTTGCTTGTTTTCTTTTTTTTTGTGTGTGTGAGACAGGGTCTCGCTTTGTAGTTCAGGCTGGCCCTGAGCTCACTATGTAGCCCAGGCAAGCTGCCACGAACTCAGCAATCCTCTTTTCTCTGCCTCCCTAGTGCTGGGATGACAGGCGTGAGCCACCACGCCCAGCATTCTATGTGGTTACCGGGATTGAACTCAGGACCTTGCACTTGGGAGGCAGGCACCGGAACCACTGAGCTACATCTCCGGCCCATGTTTGCTTGGTTTTTGAGACAAGGTCTCACTTTGTAGTCCCATTTGGCCTTGAAGTCACTCTATTTAGGCTGGCCTCAAACTCATGCGATCCTCAGCCTCCCACATGTGTGCCACCGCACCTGGTTTCTTGTATTTTTTTTCCTCAGTACTGGAATCGAACTTAGAAACTTGGGCTAATCAGGTAGCCACGGTGCCACTGACCAAAATATCTGGCCTTGTCTTTCTGCTTTTTTATGTGAAGATAGAGTCTCACTAAATTGCCCATGCTGGCCTTGACATTTGATCCTGCTCCTTCCACCCACCAAGTAGCTGAGATTACAGGCTTGGGCCCCACACTGCTGCCCTCATTTCTTGCCTGAAGTTATCTTTTTCTTCTCAGCATAATATGACTAAAGACTGGTGATTCCATTTTACTCTGGCTTCGTCCTGGACATCAGCTGTCCAGTTGTCAGCTAGACCGAGCCTGAGTGACCCTTTAGTGAACCTCCTCCTCCCATCCGCCCCAGGAGCATAGGGTTAAATCCAGACCCCCAAGCCCAGGTTTACAAATAATCCTCTTGCCACACTCTGACCGTGCTTCCTCGGGCTGTCCTCTTTTCCTGGGATTCCTAGTTTCTCAGTCTGCTCTCAAGTTGCCCACAGTCATTTTATGCACAGTCACGAGGTCTTACAAGAGGCTGGTAAGGGTTGGAATGGCCCTGGACACTTTGCTTTTCCCAGGTCTGAGGTCCTCCTGACATCTGATTCTTCACCTAACCAACACATTCCCTTGTATTCTTTGATTCTCAGCACCCAAGTCTTTCTTGGGATAGTCTCAGAGAACAGTAAGACTTCTCAAAAGAGGGCAACAATCATAAAAAAAACTAATTTCATAATCATTTTATTATGGACAGGAACAAATTCTCAATATTGAATGTGATCGTAATGTATACCTAAAATGTACAAATAAAATCAATAAAGAGAAAAAATTTTTCAAAAATGCATTTCAGGAGCTGGAGATTTAGTACAGTGTTTCTGGCATCTGCCTAGCAAGTGCAAAATCCTGAGTTCAATCCTGGTCACCACATACAACAATACCAGGCGTGGTGACTTAGCCCAACACAATTAGTACCATACACCACAGTGCTGGGTGCGGTGGCGCATGTCTTTAATTCCAGCACTCGGGAGGCAGAAACAGGAGGATTGCTTAGTTGGAGGCTTGCCTGGGCTACATAGTGAGCTCAGGGCCAGCCTGAACTACAAAGTGAGACCCTGTCTCAAAAAAAACAAAAAACATTTCAGCTTTCCCTCCTCTTTAGGTTCGCAGGCTGAGCTGAGGAAGGAGTGACTTCTCCCAACTGTACTGTGGCCCAACCTGCTGTCATCACCTGCTTCAGCTGTTTCCAGAATGGGACAACAGGCAAACACACTCCTGACCTGCCGTCCCTCCCTACAATCATGTCCCTGTCTCTCTAGCTAAATGCTGAGGATAGAGCTGCTGGACAGCCTGTCCATAGGCAGAGCTTCAGGGCAGTGAAGGGAGTCCGGGAAGGCGCCCCTTGACCATGGTGCCTGGCTGATGCCTTCCAAAGCCAAGCCTGACTTTTGTCCCTGAGAGCTTTGTGTGAACTCGGCAGCAAGGGGGGATGTGGAAACCAAGGAACCATGGCTCTGGTCCCATCTAGGCCTACATGAATGAAGTTTTAGCTCACAAATCCTAACAGCTCTAAGAATTAAGGCTACCCACTGCCCGTTATGTGTGAGGCTCTATTTAACGCGCTTCACACACTTGAATCTCTGCTTTAGAACACAAGAAACAGCCTCAGAGATGTTTTTTAGCTTCTCCAAGGTTGAACAGGCTGCCTCAGGGTAGGCAATTATTTCCATGCATTCAGCTAAAAACCTAGTCAACTAGACCAAGCTAAAGAAAGAGGATTTCTTGGCCTTTTCCTATTAAATGAATGTGGCAAAATCATATTGTGGCTGTGTGAAACAGCAACCCATCATTTGCCTCAACAGCTCTTACTAAAAAAACACTCAACCTGGAGTTAAAGCTCACTGGCAGAGTGCTTGCCTGGCACGTGTAAGCCCTGGGTTTGATCTCTAGCACTGCAAAAAGCAAAAAAGGAAAAAGTACCACCGCCACCAAAACAGTCTTAGAAAAAGCAGGTTGGTTTTCTTTGTCATTTCTGTGTAAGCTTCCTCACCAAGGGGAAACAGAGGACTAAGGATGAAGTAGAATCTTCCCAAATACCAGGAGGTCATCCGAGATAGCTCCAGAGTGCAAAATGAAGCAGCACGCTGTGGCCAGCTGTGTGGCCAGCTCCCTCGTCATCCCTTCTCCCTTATTCTGCCCCCTCTGCGCATCTGAGATGGTGCTCTCTCTTGCTCAGCTCTTTGAGCCTGTAGACCTAGATCATGGAAAAGGAAAGCGCCTGTGTTGCTGTGTGCTACAGGAGATGCCCATGGCCCTGGGCCACTGGGATAATTGTGTAATTGCTTCTTCCACAGTTTTTTGGGTGGGTAGTTACTCCTCTTTAAGGGACACTGGATCCACCTAGTTCTACTAGTCCCTGCTGTTAGTGTTAACACCTATCATCTGTTACCTATGTATCTATCTGACCTGCACCAGTGTCTTTCTGGCTACTCTCCAACACCATCCAGGGCAGACCAGGGCTGGCAGACAGGACGCCCACATCCTACCTTCACTACTCCTGCAGACAGCACAGGAGACAAGTTAGACTCCTTCTTTGGCTTCTTGGATCTTTTTTTTTTTTTTTTTTCTTTTTGGAGACAGGGTCTCGCTTTGTAGTTCAGGCTGGCCCTGAACTCACTATGGTGCCCAGGCAAGCCGCTGCGAACTCAGCAATCCTCCTGTCTCTGCCTCCCGAGTGCTGGGATTACAGGCGTGAGCCACCACACCCAGCATTATATGTGGTTACCGGGGATTGAACTCAGGTCCTTGCGTTTGCAAGGCAGGCGCCGGAACCACTGAGCTAACCCTCCGGCCCTGGCTTCTTGGATCTTTGTTCACTCTTCTCTTACCATGACCATGTCTCCTGCTTCCCTTTCCCCATCCCCATCGCCCTTATTCTTCTCATTTTACTGCTCCTCCTCAGCATTACCACAGTCACCCCTGACCCGTCACTTGGAATCCACCATCCATTTTCTTTAAAAAGACACTGCTGGGGGTGAAGGGCTCTTTAGTGGAGTCAGAAACTCCCACTTCTCCGTTCATAACCACAAACGGTTTCCTGTGCTAGGGACACTGCTCGTGGGGAGAGAGCATGGCTAGAATACACCAGCTCCTGGGTTAAATCTTCTGCATAAATAAATAAATGCAAATTTAGAAAACTGCTTCCTGTAAAATAACAAGCAAGGGAGAAAAGACAAAGGAGATACGTTACCACTGCATTTAACTGGGAGTAGGATTATATATAACTGATTTTTAAAAAAATGCTTTCTTTGGTCTTTACATTCACTATTAGGAGCATATTTTATAATAAGAAAAAACAAGATACTTAGAGAACAAGTTCAAGTACAGTTGTTTGAATCACACAGGGCCATGCTTGAATCTGGCCTCCACATTTAGTAGTGCCTCTAGAGAGGAAACATTTAATTTCTCTAAACCTCAGTTTGCACAACTGTGAATAGTGTCCAGAGTTGTGATGGTTAAATGCAAAGTACTAGGTTCATGGTGAACAGCTATTAGTGACACCGGTGAGAATTAAAATCACAAAGACTTGCTCCTAAGTTCTCTCCTTCTCTTGGTTCCTAGACATCAGGAGAGCTCTGCTCTTACAGAACGGGGCTTCCTTTTTTTTTCCAAGCCACACACTATTTGCTTCCTTTTTTCTTTGGTACACGGAGGCTGGCAAAGCCCATAACCTCTTGTGTCTTTGGCTGGGTTGACTAAGTGAATGAGAAAACAGGACTCTGGAATAGTCTTTCTCTGTACTTGGGGGCCAAAAATAAACACATTTTATATATACGCATGATCCCTGTGAGCCAGGGGCCAGTCCCGCGCCAGTCACTTTCTTACCGAGTCACCTTAGCAGAAATCTAGCAGACTGGCCGGGCACCGCAGCTCCAGGCTGCGAGTGGGCGCTGACAAACTGCAGACGCTTCCTTCCCTCACCAGCAGGGTTCTCTCGCGGTCACCTCAACAGGCCCCTCGGGAGCCAGGAGCGTCGGGGGCGAGCCCATGCCTCCCCGAGCCACACCGATTAGGCTCTTTGCTGCCTATCGGTGGATCCTAAGACCAAAATGAATCGGTCACTCCCGCCTGCGCAGCCCCGGGCTGAGCTGACCGCCAGAAGGTCACGGACTTCAGCCTGTCCGCCCACCGACGGCGTCGGAAATGGGGAAATGGGGCGGGGGCCAAAAGCCAGGCGAAAGGAGTAGCTGCAGCTCCGTAAGGCGGCGGTTTCCAAGCTCTAATGGGCGCCCGTTTCTTTCATCTGACCAGCAGCGTCCCTGCCGTGAAGCCCTGCCCAGCCCAGGGTGCAACTCAGTCAGCCCGGGGGGGGGGGGGGTGGGCCGCGGCTTAGGCAGCATTTTTCCAAGGGCTTTCAAGTTAGGAGAGAGCCGTCCACACCACCATGCACGTCTCGTCAGGATCCCTTATGGTCCTCGTGTCTTCCCACCTGGTTCCATCTCTCATACACTTAGGGGCTTCCAGGGCGCCCCTCATTCCGGACCAAACCGGTGCCCTCCCCCCACCCCACCCTCCGCCCTCTAACTTACGGTGCAACAGTCCATGCTAGTGAGGAGGGTCTTGGGCTGGGGTGGAGCCTGGCGCAGGCGGGGGTGGGGTCTGTGTGATGCTGGGTGGCGGACCCGGGGCTGTGGGGCGGCCGCCGAGCGCAGGACCTGCCGCTCTCCCCTCGGTCCTGTCTCCCGCGCTCCGCTCCGCAAGCGAATGTAACCTAAACCCTGCGGCCGGGAAGCCAATCAGAAGGCGCCCTAGGTAGGTGGGCGGGGCGATCTGGGGAGGGTCCCACCTCTCTCCGCCTCCTCCGCCCAGCTCCCCCGGCTGCCCCAGCCCCTCCGCCTACACACTTCCATCCATTCCTCCTACACGACCGTCCTCCCAAATCCAAAGCCCTTGCTGGAGAGGCGGCCGACAGCCAGGCAGATGCGTGCTGGAGTAGGCAGAAGAGGGCCCCGACACCCAGGGGACAAACGCACACATCTGGGCACAGAACACACTGCCGCCCATAGACTGAAAATCACGCACTCCCACCCGCCTCCCTACACTTCCACAACCTAAAGTCCCAAACATGGCTCCCCAACTTCCCTCCTCCTCAGTCTGCGAAGAAAGGCTCCGACAGACTTGAGGCAAAAAAAAAAAAAAAAAAAAAAAAAAAAAAAAAAAAAAAAAAAAAAAAAAAAAAAAGAAACATAAATAAAAAAATTAAAAAATCTCCTCGTTCCTGTCTTAGATTGGAAGAAAGCAGTTGGTACACAACCTGGTGATGGGCACACATCAACACAAAAGCTCACAAGCTCCACACTTCCGCAGCATGTTAGTATTCCTCGAGCTCCCTGAGATGACGCCTTTTCCCCAGTGAACGGACACACCCTGCGAAAACAACTACACAGACTTGTCCGCACACCTGGAGAGATGCAGGTAAATGCGGATGTCCTGTGTTAGGGGTGCACGGCCACACGTGTGGGATCACCCTACAAACACACAGCAAGCATGCCTGCATTCCTCTATCTCTATCCTACCATGATCTGTCGGTCTGTCTGTCTGCCTGCCTTGCATGAAACAGAACCATCTTTGCACAGCACTCATTCTAAAAGTAGGTATTTATGGTACAGGTTTAGCAGACACAGCTCACTCCCTTTCCACTCCTCACATCAGACTCTCCCTATCCTTCTCATCTGCAGCCTCAAAATAAGGCAAAATTGCCAGAGATGCAGCTCAGTGGCGGTGCGCCTGCCCTTCCAAGCACAAGGTCCTAAACTTGATCCCACTTGCGGGTGGGGGTGTGGGGGGTTAGCACCCGACCCTCTATCTTTGGAAGAAGAAAAACAGCCTGTGCCCAGTAGTGCTGGGAATTATCAAAAGTAACTGGGCCGTTGGGTCTGTAGTGAGGAAGGACGTGGGCTTTGGGAGAGGCTGAAAGGAGAGATAGGGAAGGAGTATGGAGGGGCAACGCACCACTTTTGTGGGCACTGACCTCTCCCAGCCTGCCAGGGCGCCCAAGCTGTGTGTGGGTAGGGTAGACCATCTCTGAGAAAACTCGCTAAGATCTCAGGGGAGAAAGGGAGAGGACAGAAAATTCTCGCTGGTCAGAGCAGAGGAAGGGAAAAGGCCCTGGGGCTTCACTGGCACAGGGGACCCTGACATAGCCCTGGAGGCAATCTGTGGCCACCGTGGCCAGTCACAGTGTGGCTGTTACATGCTTCCCTGGCACCCAAATGTTGGGGCCAGAGCCTTTCCTTGTCAAAGGGACAATGTTTGAGAGGGAAATTCCAGTGTCCATTCAGGTCAGGGACAGGGTAGTTCGCTTGGGGCCTGAGTTAAGCTGGGGGCTGGCTGGGATTCCAGAGCCTGGGGTGTAGGGGTGTCTCTCCTAGCAGGTTTGAGACCCACCCACCCCTGTAACTGCAAATCTGTTTCCCAATCTGTCTTTGGCACATCCTCCATCCCCCACCTCCACCAAATGGCAGGATGTCCTGGGCACTCAGGCCCTTGCCTGCCTCATGGGCACATCTGGAACCTCAGGTTGTGCCAGGTCCCTCTGGAATTCCACCCCAGCATCCAGAAGGCAGTGGGAGTGAGAACACTGAGGGCCAGAGAGGCTACCAGGCCTGGACTCTGCTTTTTCCTCCCCAAATCAGAGAGGTGGAATTTGGGATTTGGTGAGTTTGCAGCAGTCTCCCAAGTTGCTAGGCAACATCCCTCCGCAGGCTGCGCTGCCTCTGGGCCCTTCTTCCTGCTGGTCAGAGCGGAAGGTGGGGGGTAGCTTTACAACAACACCTCCCATCTCCCACACAGGCAGCATAGCCCTTCCTTCTTCCTGAAAGGCACCTTTATGGGGGGAGTGTCTCTGAATACTGGTGGAACCATGGTAGACCACATACAACAACTGCCATTTCCACCCCAGAAACAACCATTTCAGCAACTGCCCACTTGAGGCGCCTACGCAGAACTGGCCACAGTGCTTGCCCTGGGGGATGGGCAGACTCTGAGGTGAGGAAAAGACAGAGAAAAGCAAAACCTGAAGGAGGAGACAGACACAAACTCAAACACTCAGAGTCAAATCACACACACAGTCCCAACAGTGCAGAAACACAGTGTCCACACAGCCACAGACACACCCTGAGTGGACTATCACACAGTGACACGCAACAGCTCCTCAAGTAGGATCCCTCCACTGCCTGAGAGGCGCGGACACGTGGAGCCTGGTGAGAGGCTCCCTTTCTGGAGAAGGGAGCTGTACTTGGTGAAGAGGTAAGCTGGTGGGATTCAGAGTTGTGATTCTTGAATAACTGAGACAGGAAAAGGACCAGGTGCAGAGTGGGATTGTGGAGTCAGGCTCTGGGCCGCGGCAGAGCAATGCCTGGTGGTGCCTCCTCTGCTGGCTTGCCTGGCCCAGATGTTAAATGCCACAGCACCGCTTCTGGAGTTTTAGTGATAACCAGCTGGGCTTCAACCCTGTAGCCCTCCTTGATATTTCTACACCTGCCAGTGCAACAACTCCTGAAGGAAAAGGGCTGCAGTTCTGGGAAGGAGTTGAGCTCCAGAAAGACTGGGTTAGCAAGGGAGCTGGGACATGTCAGTGCTGGGGGCTGGAGGCAGCAGGCAGCAGGGGGCGTGGAGGTAGAGGCAGAGAGAACAGAAGCCAAGGCAGGCAAAGAGATGGTTAGATAAAAGAGAGAGTAAAAGATGGATCAGTGTGAAGCTCTGTGGTCCAAAACAGATCCTTCCTGGGACGGATGGGGGATCTGGGGAGGTTTGGTCCTAGCAGAGAGGAAGCCAAGGCACGTGACAGTCTATTTGTCAATACTTGTGACTTTCCCTCTTCAGAGTGGGCACTTTCTGAACATAACATCCCAGCTTAAGGCCACGGGGACTCTGTAATGAAGAAGGGTGGAAGGGTGGGAGGTAGGAGGCTTGAATTTTTGACAGAGATGATCTGGGGCTTTCTTAGGTCAAGATTTTACCCATTTGGGTTAGAGGGGAGGGGGTAGCAGGGAATTCAGTTTTCTCTGCAAATATTTCAGCTTTTACTGAAGTAGTATTTTTAGCAACCTTGTTGGCAGAGGAGCCCGGGTACATTTTTTAAAGGGGCCTCTGCCAGACTAGAGGGCTTGTTACACCCTCACCCCACACATCAGAAACAAGGTGGGGAGCAAGCACATAGCTTAAGAGCACTGAAATGTAAAAATTTGGTTTTCCGGGCATTAAGTGACCATTAGGTCTTCTTCATCAGTAGTTGTTTCCAATCATCCTCAGCATCACTATTGCAGGGAAAATTATCAAGAAAAGTAAATATTTCTTGAACTTCTCTAGGGGGTCATGCTGCTAGGGATGTGATATACGTGATGTGGTATAATATGCAGCAGACCTTCCATAACAGAGTCTGAGTCTGGGTTCAAGCAACCACAAGATGAAAATATACAGAAAAAATTGTGTCTATACTGCACACATTCACGGATTTCTCTCTTGTCGTTATCCCATAATACAGTGTGACAACTATTTACATAGCATTTACATTGAATTAAGGATCACAAGTAAGGGAAATGATTTAACGTATGCAGGAGGAGGCACATAGGCTTCATGCAAATATTGTGCCATTTTATATAAGGGGCTTAAGTACCTTCAGATTCTGGTAACGATGTGGGTCTGGGGGCAAGTCTCCTGTGGACATTGGGGGCCACTGCACATGCTAAGACAGGAAAGAAGCAATAGAATTGAAAGAGTGCTAGGCTAAATTTGAATAATGTATGGAATGATTTCATATTCGTTATTTAATGTGGTGCTCTTCAGGAGTGAGTAGGGTTGGGATACTGTTGTAAACCATTTTCATTCCGGGAAAGAAACTGAGGCCTAGAGAAGTTACATCCCCTGTTGTTCACTTAATAGGTTGGACTTCTGACGAAATACAGAGCAGGACTAGAGCGGGAGTTCTGGCTCTGAATTCTGTTTTCTTCTAAATGTCTCTGCCATTTGTATGGGGCTCCAGGTCATAAGTCATGTGGTAAACAAATCACATATCATCTTTTCTCTCTTGGTTCTCATAGTCCAGTGAAAAATGTGCATATGGGGTCAGGGATTTAGCTTGGTGGTTCTGGTGTTTGCCTGGCAAACGCAAGGTCCCAAGTTTCATCCCCAGTACAACCTATCACTGTGCCGGGTGTGGTGGCGCACGCCTGTAATCCCAGCACTCAGGAGGCAGAGGCAGGAGGATTATTGAGTTTGAGGCTTGCCTGAGCTACATAGTGAGCTCAGGGCCAGCCTGAACTACAAAGTGAGACCCTGTCTCAAAAAAATTAAAAAAAAAAAGTGTACATGTAGTGTGTGTGTGTATGAAATGAAGTAATGTGTGACAGATGCCAAATAAATGCCGTGGACGGTGAATGCTATGGGAGTTGAGGTGTGGGAGAAATGACCGAGAATTTGAATAATTGTGAAGGATCTTGGTCAGGCCTGGCAGGATACAAGAGGAGAACTCAGGTACAGGTAGGGGCCGCAGAGTGGGCTGAAGAACCTTTGGAGCAGGGCAGAGGTGAGGCATGCACACATCTGGTGTGCCATAAGCTCATGCCACCCCAATCCAAAGAGCCCCGACAACAGTACTTCCTGTCTCCTTCCTTGTGCATAGGGTTTTATGTTTAAACCTGTGTCCTGACTCCATGTCTAGTGAAGTATTTGAGCTCACTAGACGTGGATGAGGTAGACACCAAATGAAGCTCACCGCAAGGTGCTCAGTCCTATTACTTGGGTCTCTAACTCA
>PVIC010025880.1:0-24943 GCA_004025085.1 Thryonomys swinderianus
ACTTTTCAGAGGCAGAAGTCAAAACAGCCATGAAGCATATGAAGAAATGTTCAACATCACTGGTCATTCGAGAGATGCAAATAAAAACGACACTTAGATTTCATCTCACTCCACAAAGAATGGCTACTATTGCAAAATCAATGAGCGATAAATACTGGCAAGGCTCCAGGGAGAAAGGAACCCTTCTCCACTGTTGCTGGGATTTTAGACTTGTACAACCATAGTGGAGATCAGTGTGGAGACTCCTCAGAAAACTAGGATTACAGGTCCCATTTGACCTTGCTATTTCCTACTAGGAATATATTCAAAGGAATTAAAAGATTCATATTGTAAAGTCATATGTACACCCATGTTCACCGCAGCTTAGTCTGTGATAACCCAATATGGAAACAACCCAGATGCCCATCAACTGGAGACTAGACAAAGAAGATATGCTTTTTTTTAAATAAATGGAGTATTACTCTGCCATAAAGAATGACAAGTTTCATTCATTTGTGTGCAAATGGAAACACCTTGAGGACACACTAATAAATGAAATAAACAGATCACAGACGTGCAAATACAGTATCTTTTCTCTGGTATGAGAACCTATGGATGTAAATGAGTTCTAGAATGTATGATAGATTTTGTAAAAACAGAAAATATTCAAAGAGAATTTGGTAGAGGAACATAATAAGGGGAAAGAATATGATTTGGAAAGAAAAAGAAATAGCATGTATATAAGGGGTGAGGAGTTGTGGGTGGGTAGGGATATGGGTAAAAATGAGAATTAACTTGTGTTACATACTGTTATAAATTCCCCAATGTTGAGTGTGATTGTGAGGTGTATATAAAATGTACCAAGAAAGAGTTCAATTAAAAAATTTATACAGACCCTCTCATATACTATTGCCAGTAGAATTCCAAGGTAGTACAGTAATTCTGGAAACAGTTCATTTCCTCAAAATGTTAAATATTAGGTAATACGTCTTATAAGTTCCAACTATATGAAATGTGCAGAACAAACAAATATATATAAGAAATTAGATTATTATTTACCTTAGACTTGGATAGGGAAGAATTAGGCATGATTTGTAATTATACAAATTCATTTTTAGTGGGGGGGGTAGTACATATATTTTAAAATTAGATAGAACTTGGACAACTCTGAATGTGCTATAAACTGAAACATACATTCTAAAAAAGTAAATGTGATGGTGTATAAATTGTGTCATGTTATATTTTATAAAAATAGAGAAAAGGTTACATAGGCTATATTAAAATGAAAATGGAAAAGAAAACTTGTACAGAAGAAAACTCTTCTCAGTTTCTGATGTCTACTATTTTCATTTCCATAGAATGTATATTTAATTAAATTTCTGTTGTACTCCTGGGAACTTATATCGTTATAAGTGTAATCATTTCAACTCACTTTGTAGAATAACCTCTTCCACCACCTCTCTTTTGGTGCGATGAACATAAAAAAAATGATCTATTGCCCATATGCAGAAATGCGAAGTATCCCTGGGAGTAGAAATCACCATTTAAATGCCCCTATTGTGTCATTCAAATTCACATTTGCTTAAAGAACAGTAAAAAACATGGCATTGTCTAGGTGAAGGTCATTTTCTTATAATAACTCAGCAATATTCTAGTAATTTTAGGCTTTCATTTTACTGCCCCATGTAAGACTAAATGCAAAGCCTAAATTGCCATCAAGATATAAAGCAAAAGTTCCTGAAGTAAATTTAATGGACAAATTCTGAAAGTAATTTCAGATTGTTTTAAGCCCAACACTGTACTGGGCCTTTTGGAACTGAACAGTTTGCATAGCACGGATGCTGATTACACAGTGATCGCAAGTGGGTTTCAGGCTGGAGGAAAAAATCTATCTGGAGCTAGCTTTTCCAAAGCAGAAAATAAATGTATTTAAAAGACAAACTGTCTTCAAGTGTCTAATATGAAGTGAGACTTGCAAAATTTTTTTTTTTTTTTCAGACAGGATCTGGCTTTGTAGTTCGGGCTGGCTCTGAGCTCACTATGTAGCCCAGGCAAGCTTCAAACTCAGCAATCTTCCTGTCTCTGCCTCCCGAGTGCTGGGATTACAGGCGTGAGCCACCATGCCCAGCACTACGGTATGTGGTATTGATTGTTGGTGAGCATGAGTCTCCACGCCCAGCACTATATGTGGTTACCGGGGATCGAATTCAGGACCTTGCGCTTGCGAGGCAGGCGCCGGAACCACTGAGCTAACCCTCTGGTCCAAGACTTGCATAAATTTTAACCCAATGTTATCTACCTCATATAGATACTTATCTTTTAAATAGCTATTTTATTATATTTTAATCTCTCCTTTATATCAATGGTTTTCTAGGTACGCTTTTCCCTTGATTATCATTTAGCTTTGTTTTTATTTTTCTGCCTAATGGTCCAAAATCACCAGGACCATGAAGGAAATAAATCTGTCCTCTTAAATAGCTGATTATCTTAGTGATTTTGTCACAGTGCTGGAAAACTAATTAATGCATGAACTTAGGCTGATCCTACCTGCATTTATTTTAGTATTTTTCTTCCAGTACTAAAACATAAATGAAGATCTGCAAATAACTCAAATAAACAGTACTCACCTAAAATTTATCATCCTTAAACATATTCGTTTTAAGTCTGAGTTTATGGAATTCAGAGGTATATCTAAATGACTATGTGCTAGAAAGGAAATGAAATACTAGCCCAAAAGGGAATTTTTAAAAAGATATCTAAAAATTTTTAACAAATGCACATATTAGAAATAAAAAATATTAAAATCACTCAAAACACAAGCCACCATGAGGCTATAAAATGTAAATTTTGTTAGTATCAATATCAAAAGGTGAATTTCTAAGGCTCTGGAGGATAGTACCTTTAATATAGAGAATATTAGCCGGGCATGGTGGCTCACGCCTATAATCCTAGCACTCGGGAGGCAGAGGCAGGAGGATTGCTGAGTTCGAGGCTTGCCTGGGCTACATAGTGAGCTCAGAGCCAGCCTGAACTACAAAGCGAGACCCTGTCTCAAAAAACAAAAATAGAGAGAGAGAATATTAGATACTAAGCATAAAGAAGAAGCTATATATTATGTATAGGAGCTATATGTCATATTTTTGGACTAAATAATGTGCCAATTTTTTTTTGCTTTTTGAGACAGGGTCTCGCTTTGTAGTTCAGGCTGGCCCTGCGCTCACTATGTAGCCCAGGCAAGCCTTGAACTCAGCAATCCTTCTGTCTCTGCCTCCCGAGTGCTGGGATTACAGGCATGAGCCACCACGCCCGGCTAATGTGCCAATTTTAACCAGAATATTAAAAAGTCATATACATTTCAATGTATTAAATTATAACATATAAATCCTTTTATACTTGAAGGCCTTCTGAAAGAATACCCTAGTTGATTAGAAACTAACCTTTTAAACAATATAACTCATTAGATTGATAATCATAGTCCATATGTAATTTTCACTATATTTCAACCACTGTTCTCAGCATTTATTTTATTTGGATTCACTTATGGCTTATAATCACCCTATGGTGTTGCTACCCTGATTCTCACTTTCCTAGGAGCCAGACAAAAGGACCCAGAGAGAGTTGGAGTAATTTCTTCAGTGTCGGATGTAGTAACATCCTCTATAGCAGAGATTTTACTTGAACTCAGTCACCTACTACTAAAATTTCAGATTAACCCCTGTTCTTCACTTCTTTTCTCAAAATAATTGTGCTATAAATTTGCCGCACAATCTACCATACAAAGCAGAAAGCTTTCAGGATACAACCACAGAAAGAATAACCCTAGTATTGACAGAAATAATATTACAATATATTTTGTAGGTAT
This sequence comes from Thryonomys swinderianus, assembly GCA_004025085.1. NCBI lineage: Eukaryota > Metazoa > Chordata > Mammalia > Rodentia > Thryonomyidae > Thryonomys > Thryonomys swinderianus. The sequence goes on from PVIC010025880.1 coordinate 3,842, forward strand.
AAAATCTTTTGGCAAAACTTCTAATATATATCCAAAATTATGAAACTGCAAATTCCTTTGGTAGCTCTGTTCCACATAGTTACACAGATGGATTTTAAATTAGCTTGCAATTCTGCTCTAGTACTAATGTATGTGTATTCCATGTCAATCTATGTAACTCATACTAGCAACATAAGGAAACTAGCTTTACAGATTTAGCTTAGAATACTACTACTCACACTACTACTCAGTTCACTCTTGGGGGCATAAGAGCAATATAACATTTAGTCCACCTAAACAACTTACTTGATGTAATTGTCCATTTCCATTTGTTATATTTAAATACAAATTAAAAAGAGAAATGCATACTCTTTTAGCTGACATTCACTAAATTCATTTATAAGTAAATCTGGAAATATGTACCATATGCATATACCATATCCTTTTTATAGTCAAATAACTAACCACATAAAACCCAAAACCAAATTCCTCTAAAACTAGCATACATTAATCAATTCCTTTGCTTACCTGACTGATGTTTCAATTTTGTATAACCCACAGCCTTTGTGTTTACCTTATGGCATAAGAAACCTCAGCTGCCAAAGACTGGGCTCACCCAGAATGGCTGTGGAGTGATTCTGCCATTGGTCTATTCACCTGACAGAAGAAGGGGACCCTTGGTAAAGCAGAATCACAGTCTTTAAAAGCTCCATCTCAGGAGCCCAATGCTTCTGTCTCTCAGCTACTTCCTCTAGTAGTGGCTCGTCACACTTTTTTCACTTGGAAAAGGATAAATCATAGTCTCACTGGGAGAGTTAGAAGTTATTTAGGTTAAATATTTAGATAAGTCAAGTACTTCTTCATATTAACTAGTTACTGTTGAAACAATGGAAAGGTCACATTGTTAAGGATAGGAGGCTTTTGTCACACTGTTCCCCAGCCCCTCTGATCTGAAGGGACTGCCTTATCATATTAGCATTGATTTCATAGCTGGTATCTCACACCCATGTTCTCAAGCTCCCATTTGTAACATAGTGAATTCCACTTATTTCTGTGATACAAGGAAGGCCAGTGACACAGCCCAGTGTCATGAAAGTAGCAGATGTTTAATGGGCAGGAAGACTTTGAAGCTGCCAGACTGGACTGAAAGGGTAATTAAAAGAAATTGTTGTAGAAAGTAAAAGATAATAAATACATAATATTTAGTAATTTGATATATATGAGGGCAACAAATCATAATTTAATTTTTATTGTGAGTATTTGCATTATCTTTTGATTTTGTGTCCACTATTACATTTAAATGATTGATTATAAAACATGTAATAAACAGTTACTGAGCAGACTAATCTTTCCTAAAGGTTCTTCTATTTAAACTGAAGAAACATACAAAATCAAGCAGAGTGGTCTGACAGTCTATTTTTTATTGTTTTTTTGTACTGTTTTCAGTCCACTTTCTTTTTATACTTACATTTAGAAAATAGGATCAGACAAATGTGAAGCATGTGTCACCTGTGGAATATAAGCATAATGTACATGAAGTACTGTAACTCACAATTGGTAAACTAAGGGGATTTATCCAATTGAACATGGCACAATGATTTTATGATTGCAAAAACGAGCCACATAAAGAAGTTCCTGTCCATATTGAGAGGTTAATCAGTAAATGATCACCAGTACCTATCTTCTCTGGGGTCTGATACAATGATTACCATATTATCAACCTCTTTTTAATTTATTAAGATGGAAATTATAAAAAATGATAAACTATAGCAGTGAGCAATATTAATTACCAAGACAGTTCATGTATTTTCAAGTACGGTTATCCAAGCATTAGAAAGTGTAAAAAATTGTTTCTCTAGATGCTCAGCATTATGATATCTGTTAATACATACAAGGAAAAAATCTTTCAATAGCTAAAAATGTTCACAATGCATTTCTTCCTTGAAGTACTATACAAAATATTCTGGGGTTTACAGGAAATTTCAAAATACTTTTCCAAGATGAAAGACATTACTTTGAGCTTTGTGTTTATGTGGTTGTTTGAATGTGTGTGTTTTGATGGATCAGTTTAATGCAACCAAAACAAAAAAGACTATTAAATAACTTTGTAGACCGGGAGGACTAAAAGAGGGCTTCAAGCTGCAGCACCTGGCTGGGCCTACCCTGAGGATACGCTGTGGACACTGCCCTGCCTTGAGCTCAGCTGGCTGCCTGCAGCAGAAGTCAGAGCAGGTATGAGCAGTAGAGCTGCCCAGCGTGAGGTGAGTCTAAACACTACTGTAACGAACAGCCTGAGCATGTGGCTGGCATATGCTTTACAGGTTGGCCTGCTTTGTGTTGTCTTACTTAGCATCTCCTTCCTCAGCTTTTCTTCACTTGTACCTGAACAAATACACATAATCTGCCGACACAGGTAGTTTTGTGTGCAGTGAAAGGGACACTTTTCAATCTCCCAATCAGGGTTAAAACTGTATATAAAATGTACCAATAAAGAATTCAATTTTAAAAAAAGGCTCTTGATGCATTGGGAACAACTGGACTATGGAATACAGTTTACAACTTCACAGACCCTTTTTACAGTTCCTCTAATAATTTTGTATTTTCTGTGCAAAGTATGACCAGTTTACCCCATCTTAAACACAGCTTTCTGACCAGAGTGTGCTTATTCCCAAAATGTTACAACTACACAGTACTTAGAACTTCTAAATTGATAAGTATTGAAATATTTTAAAACTGAACACAAAACTGTATAGTCACAGAGTTTCCTGTTAGGAAGGAGTAGTCAGCAAACTGCAGTGTTTCTATGAAAAGGTGAAGTGAGAGGTATTTGTATTGGAAGATCAGTGGCAGGCTCTTCAGAGATGTTTTGAGGTATAAAGAAATGGATGGTGTTGAATAAGATGTTGGTTTTAAGAAGGCATCTTTGTTAACATTGTTAACATTATGGAAAAGGATGTCATTGTGAACTCCCATGGAACAGACCAATGAAATTAGGAATATTGACCAAGAAATGAAAGGAAAGAATTATTGTAACTCCATCTAGAGAGGAGCAGAGGAAGGATTTGTACTTGCTAACAACAGGGCCATTACTCCCAGAATGGCCAGAGATGATGGAACAGGGAAACATCAAATGCCTGTAGGTATGGAGAAGGATGCCCCAAGTGTCTACTTTGCAGATTTAAGGGGCAGTGTCAATGACTAAGAATGAAAGTGGAAACATGGGATTGGAAGTGGTATAAAACTCGTGTCATATACTGGTACAAATTCCCCAATGCTGAGTGTGATTGTGAGCTGTATATAAAATATACCAATAAAGAATTAAATTTAAAAAATTTTAAAAGGTATTGCTTAGGACACTATTCTCCAAAGATATATGTTCAATTATACACTAAAAGAGAATTAGGTAATATACCTCTCATACAGCTTTAAAATCACATTCTCAAGAGGTACTTTTTTATTAAATACAAAGTATGCAGTTTCTGATATTTTATAAATTCCAAATTTCTAAAATAAAATTCTTATGTGACTCAGATATATCAATCATAATATCATTATAATTTTATACTTATCATTATCCACTAAAAACAATACAATAAATTCCTTAGAATAGAAAATTTGTACTGTGCTTCTAAATTATATCTCTATTTCACTGCTCACAGCACAGAATACATTTCTTAATTTAAAATTATGTGTTCATCATCTAACAATTCTATTTTATATGTACTTAAATAGGGCATTTTGATGTTGAAATGTATTATCCAATTTTAAAATTGTGTGTTGTTTTCACTCTTATAAACTGTTGCAATTTAAATTGATGCTATATATGTATTTATTGTAAAGCTTGATGTTTATAGAAGAAAGCAAATTTTATTGGCAGTATATAACAAAAATATAAAAGAATATATATATGTGTGTGTGTGTGTGTGTGTGTGTATACATATATATTGCATCTTATTACTGGAGATGTAGGCATTTTTATAGCAGAATAATGCACCATAGAAGAATTTGAGATCTATGAAGAAAACATCTCATCCACCATCTCTCCCCTCTCCTTTCTTTTCTTCATTTATCCTTTAATACTTCCTTCTTTCCTCTTTTCTTTTTCTTATCTTCTTATTAAAATAAACAGATAAGCATTTAGAAATGGAGTATGAGAAAGGACAGTCAGCTTAGGATCCCATGAAAATGTAAAATCATCCAAATGAAATATGTAATCCTTGACGATAGACTGAATTTTTATTTTAAAAATTATAAAGACCCAGAACTTGGGAAGCAAAGGCAGGAGGATCACCATGAGTTCAAGGTTAGCCTGAGCAACATAGTGAGTTCATGGTCAGCCTGAACTGCAAAATGAAACTTTGTCTCAACAAACAAGAAGCTACAAAGAATAAGATATTCTGTGAAATAATTTACAAAAATTTGATACAGACTATATGTTAAATAGTCCTTTTTTTTTTTTTTTTTTGAGACAGGGTCTTGCTTTGTAGTTCAGGCTGGCCCTGAGCTCACTATGGAGCCCAGGCAAGCCTCAAACTCAGCAATCCTCCCCTCTCTGCCTCCCAAGTGCTGGGATTACAGGCGTGAGCCACCATGCCCGTCACTGTGGTATGTGGTATTGATGGCTGGTGGGCGTGAGTCTCCATGCCCAGCATTGTATGTGGTTACCGGGATCGAACTCAGGGCCTTGCACTTGCAAGGCAGGCACTGGATCCACTGAGCTAAATCTCCGGCCCTAAATAGTCCTATTTTATCAGTCCTATACTTGGGTATGATATTGATATAGCTTTTGTAGGAGAAAGTCTTCAATGTTATAAGAGAGATACTGGTTTTTTGACGTTATGCATGAATAGTTTTCTATAATTTTACTTTCACATCTTATGTAAAAATAATGTCAAAATAAGAAATGCAGGAAACAAATGTGATAAAAAAAATGACAGCACTGTTTGTGACTGAAGAGAGTGGTAACAATAAAAATTTTCTGTGCATTTTCTCAGCTTTAATGAACGACCATGCTCTAACTCCAGTGCTTATAGGTTCCAATACCCTGGGACAAAAATTGCATAATTCAATATTTAGGAATGAAATAGATGGGATATGATGAGTAAATTCATATTATAGAAAGCTAGGGATGCTATGTTTACATGTACTTTAATGTGATAGAAGAGGGACCAGATTTGAGAAATGAAAATAAATCTGAGAAAATTGTTATCTTATGCCACACAGTACAGCTTGATTTTCTCTACTGTGACATATCCCAGAGCAAGTACAGCACACTTTCTAGGCTGTAAAGTGGCTTTAATCCTATTGGAGTTCCATTCACCTGGAGAATATTACTTTTCTGTTTCTTACAAAGTCAACTGTCGGTAATAACCATTTGTCATCATTGAAATTTCCAAGTCATAAAGGTCAGAACATACGTCCCGACCTATGCTTAGCTCCTCATGCATATGAGCTGTCTGGCACCAGTTCCTCTTCCCTAGAGACAACCACATGCTTTATTCACCAATGACAGTTGTGACTACAAAAATAATCCCCTTACAGATTGTTCTTTGTGATAAAGAAAAATGAGAACTGAAGCAATTGCACCAAAATCACATTTTCAGGTCATTTCGTGATTATTTTTGGCTCAACGATACTGAAAATTAGGGATTGAGAAAATAAGACGCCTATAAATTTCTAAATGAGACAAGCGCTCTTTTCTTTTTCTCCCAAGATGATTTATAAACTCATCATCTTTCTATTTTCTCTCTGTTAAGGTATAAGTATTTTTATACATTGTTGGCATATGAGTAACAGAAGAAAACACAGTTCAGAGGAACTATAAAAAGAGTTCAAGTTTTTCATACTTCATGTAACTTTTGCATAGAGAATAAGTTCCCTTTTGCTCCTATTTTTTTCTTTTTGTATAATCTTCTCTGAAAAACCTACATTTCTAGGTCTAGAGGATAGTACTTGGTTTCCTTTTCCAGATATTCTTTTCATATATATTATATATTATATAATTATTATATAAAATAATATATTTTATATATATATATAATATACAATATATATTGGTACCCAAGTTCTTCCACTACAATGGTTTAGAAAAGATACAGACAGATAAGGAAAAGGGTACAACTCACAAATGAGGATAAACACCAAAATCCTTCTGCTTTCACAAGTTGACAGATGACAAGGCTCAAAAGAGCAAGCTATGGTATGTGTCATGAAGTTTCTTTTTTTAAGTTATTTTGAAATAATTTAGATTTATAGAAGAACTGTAAAATAATACAGAGTTTTTAATACCCTTCAATCAAATTCATGATTGTTAACATCTTGAACAATCACAGCACTTGAATCAAAGACAGTTGCCCTGCTGACAGTGTCTTTACTGAACTAATTCTGTATTCACACTTCTCAAATTTTCATATGGATGACCTCATGCTGCAGCAGGACCCGACCTGAGACACCACACTGCATTTCATCACGGTTTCTTCTTCTCCTCTAGCATGAAACACATTTGCATTTGTCCCTTGTTTTTTAAGAATTCAGTGACTTGGAAATGTCCTCATCACTTACGTTGCAAAATGTCTCTTTGGATTTCTTAGGGTTACACCCAACACTATGAAATTCTTCAAAGAGGGCCACAGACGCAGCACTCCTTTCTTACCATCTCTCTCAGGAAATACAGCCAGATAGGTTTTCTCCTTTTCTTTTTATTATTTTTTTTTAAGACAGTGTCTGTCTTTGCAGTTCAGGCCAGCCCTGAGCTCTCTATGTACCCCAGCCAAACCCTGAACTCAGCATTTCTCCTGCCTCTGCCTCCTGAGTGCTGGGATTTACAGGTGTGAGCTGCCACACCCTGTATTGTTTATAGTTACCGGGGATGGAACCAGGGACCTTGCTCTTGGTCCTCTGAGGTGCTACTGAGCTAAATCTCAGGCCCCAGAGAGATTTTAATATGCATTTTTGTAGCAAATGAGGTAAAGAAATCTACTATATATAAAACCATAGAAGAAAACCTTTATATTTGTTCCGATTTGCTGTCTCTGCTGGCACTTTGACCTGCTGGCTGTAAACCATCGTTATGAAGTAAGGAAGCCGCTGTGGCACTTCCGGTGCACTGAGCTCGGCAGCAGGGCTTCTGGACAAGCACCACGCCTCTCTGCCCCACCCTGGGATGCTTCTTCAAGAGCACCCTTCCACATCTGTCCTCCAGCCTCGATCACAACAATTACACACAGTAAAAGCGGTTCCTAATTATTTTTCCTTTCGTTACAGAGTGAAGAAAACTGCCAATAATCTCAGAAGAGGGCTATTAACTGTCAAGCTACCTCTCTCTCACTTCCTTCTCTCTCTCCTTCTGTCTTTGTCTCCCTTCCCCCATATCAGAACAGAGAAGTACAGTCAAAACCAATACCTGAAGCTCCTCAATACTCTTTCCTATGGTAACACTTGCCCTGGAGGTACAGGTTTAGCTAATAACAATTACACTGTTGAGGAGCAGGAAGAGAGGAGAGGACCCACCTTTTCTAATGGACTACTACAGCAGTGTTGAGCAGCGCTTAGCACTTTTCAGCACGTACAATTTAAACCTGAGAACCTGTTAAGTATTATTTTCCCTTTTTGATAGATGAGGAAAATGAAGTTTAGTGTGATTTAAAAAGTTTCCAAGGTCAGCCAGGTAGGAAGGGGAAAAGAGCAAAGGCCACACTAGTTTGTTTCTCCATCAGTGGGAGGTGCAATTTACACACACTCTCTGAGTTTTACTCAGAGGACAGAAGTCCTCCTGTGAGCACCATTCACAGCCAGCTGGAGACCCTGATCCCACCCCTGGAGAACAGATGTCACAGTAATTGACCTGGGGTGATTTTAATGTCTATCCGTGCCTTTGAACCCTTTTGAAAGGCAGAAAATACCAACAATGGCAACCACAGTGCAGGACAGGTTCCTAGTGTTCTTATTCTATTCTATTCCACTGAACGATATGGAATATAGATCAGATAGTGTCAAAAGCTGAGAAGTTTTTGTCTGTAGACGGCAAAGGCTTCAGGCTGCTCCTTTCATACAACTGCACCAACTCCAACACGAGTTCGAAGTATGGACCATAGATTTTGAAGTACAGGCAGAAGACACGTTTTCTTGTTTCTTATGACTCCCTCAGGGACCCTCAACAATTACAAGTTCTTGCGATTCTGTGGCAAAATGAGAAACTGAATAGATGTTTCTTCCCCTTCGCTGTTACCCTTAATATTATTTGACTTCGAAGGTCTTCAGCTTACAGAACAAATCTTTCATGCACAAGGTCTTATTAAAAAAATGAAAAAAATCCAGCAGTCTGGGCTGATAGATATACACATATTTAGAACCTCCCAGGTACCTTTGGAACATTTTTTTTCATGTGAGAGTCTTAGTCTGGATCTCTGAGATTCCCTATGTGTGTCTATTTGATTTGACAATCTCGAAAATACAACTCTTCTCCCTCCATTGCTATTTCGCTACTGCCACTGACACATATTCCAAGCCCCCTTTCCTTTCAGGTGTACTGTCAATACGCCTTTCTCTTCTTTCTTTGACATAAGGGGTGCCTATATTCAAATCTAAGCCTTCCTTTTGGTTGATATAGGACTTAAACAAAACAGTTAATGTCCCAAGTTAAAATCCAAGTTTCCTCCTCTGACGAAAGTGAGGAAAACATACTGGAAAAGATCGATGTGAGCATTAAGGAAATGAAAAACATTCCTACACAGATACTTTCAGGATTTAAAGATTTTTCTCAAGATTGCACTCTGAATCTACCTTTACCTTTTTTTCTAATAATTATGCCAGGATACTGATGAGAACTTCAACAAACATATATGGACATTATACAAGAGATGATTCTTACATGTTTTTCTTCCCTACCATAATGGAGGGGGAGGTAAAAATTGCCTAATAGTCATAGTACATTGCTTCCCTGTCCCTGTTCCTTACCCCCAAGACAAATGTTTCTGGAGCTTTAAACATTTATAAATTTGTTAAATTAACTAACTTGCTTGTTCTTTGGAGAAGTTTTCTTAAAAAAATTCTAGCCACTCCATTTTGTAGAGATTCTAAGACAAAAAAAAAAAAAAGCATCTTTTTCACACACAGTACTCTAGAACCCATGGCCTCCCACATTTTATCAACCTGGAAAAATTAGCTTTTGAGGACTGAGGATTTATCTTAGTGGCACCATGCCTACCTCACAAGCACAAAGTCCTGAGTTTGATCCCTAGTACCAAAAGAGAGAGAGAGAGAGAGAGAGAGAGAGAGAGAGAGAGAGAGAGAGAGAGAGAGAGAGAAATACTGTTTGAAAACATTCTAAATCAATGCAACCAAGGTTTGCTTCACTGTACATTCTAGTACATTAAAAAGCACTTATCTAAGAGACACGGTTGTAGTGTCAAAAAGCCACTCATTCATCTGGGTTAATGAGGCTCTTTATCCGGCTGCTTTCTGAACTTTATCTTTGAACCACACATTTTCTGAAAATTATCAGGTACTTTGACCCTGATTTTGCAACTGCTTCTGCTTGTAAACACACCCTGATGTCTCATCCACAGAGTCCGCTTTGACCTGTGCTCCTCACAATCAGATTAATTTAGCTAAAGCTGCTTCTGGGAAGAGGTCAAAATCATTGCCAATAATAGACTTGGCCCTACTTTATTCTGCACACACTTGCCAGGAGATCTTGCTCACACCAGGATCAGATCAGCCTCGTTGCTGCCTCTCTACTCGCGCCTCTTGAGCGGCTCCTGCATCTTCTTGCCTCGTTGACATGTCCGAGGCTGCCACTGGCTGTAGCTTCCTACGCTCTTGGTCCTTCCTTCCTCTCATTTTATCATTTGCTTTTACTCTAACCCATTCTCATTGCTAAAATGCTCTGTTCTTAAACATGTCAGGAATGTTTTGAGCACTGTGCCTTTGCACTTCCTATTATTTTCCTTTTCCCCAAAGAGTTGCTCTCTCATTGTCTAATTTACCTTCTGAGACCCCCTTTAAGTCAAGATATTCCGTGGCTCCATTTACATTTGAAACATTTTTTTCTTGGCTTTACGCTTTAATCACTAGAACACTTAATACTAATATATTTCATACATTTGTTTAGAGTTGTATTTGTATTCCCATTTCTCCTGAACATCATGTAAACTGCATGCATGACACAAGCAACTTTCTTGGTTTTAAACACTGTTGTGTTACAAAGCCTAAAACAAAACAAAACAAAATAAAACAAAAACCTGACAGCTGAAAGGTTCTCCAAGTATATTTATCAAATGATGGAAGAAACAAATTAACATCTCCACCATTTGGAACTTCATTATTACTAAATAATATTAGCACTTTTACACTAGCTTAAAGTTGATTTTTAAACATCGATGTTATTAATATTAGCAAGCTTAAAGTTCTAATAGTCACCATTCACATACTTTTGCTGCATTTTAACATTTTGGTGAGAAAGATATCATGTTTTAACTTTTAAAAGAAAACTTTAAAATATGCTAATTGGAGTATTTCTCTTGAAGGTGATGTGGGCTGTGAGGTGTTATTTGTGGCGCTTGTAATGCTGTGGTTGTCAGCTTATTCCAAAGGCAGATCAAAGAACACGCCGCTGAAAGCCAAAGATGCTTCCAGCTAGACACACTAAGGTGGCTTTGAAGAGGAAGGGCTCTGAAGCAGAGCTGACAGGAAGGTACGGAGTAAGGAACATTTTCTCTCAGACAGTAGGAGAGAGTTCTGCAAGCACTTCTCCGTTTCCCAGGGGAAGGCCATCTTCTCCCGAAAACCATGAAATGGCCTTATTTTACGGTGTTAAGGAAACAGATTAAATAATCATTTTTTTCATTATGAGAAGATCCCATTGTGGCCACCACAAACATTCCCTTGCTGACAATTTTAATACTGATCCTATCAGAACCACGGAAGCAACTTTGTTTGCCCCATGCTTATTCTGCAAGAAAACTTGCCAGCAGGTTCTGCTTACATCAAAGGATCTGGAGCTGCTAACTTGGTGTTTCGGGGTGAGTAAGGCTTTTCTCAGATGCACCAACAGATAGTAATTAGCCACTGATTAGGAAAGAAAATACCAATTCAATTTTTAGTGGTTCTCCTAATTCTTCCTCCATCTTTAAATCTGCTGAGAACTTCTGAAAATACTACGCTGGGAGAAATGGATGTTCACACTTCTTCCCACCCCAGGCCCCTTTCGTGTGAGCAGAGTCCCCTGCGTGCTCCAGACTGGCCTTGAGTTCTCCATGAAACTCCGCCTGGCCTCACATTTGCAATCTTCCTGCCTCATTGTCTGGGGTTCCAGCATCGTAGGCAGAGTTTACCATTCCCAACTATGCTATTTCGAGAAAACTGCTCTGATATATTTGGTGAGAGGACCGAGTAGAGTTTATTCTTCATAAGTCCTACAAATTCCTTAATGAGCAGCCAATTTTCTGAGAAAATGCATAGTAGTGGAAAGTACAAGATGGTCTGTCAATACTCTTCAGTCACTGATCTATTCGAAATTATAACAAGTCCTCACAATGTGTGTGTCAGGGTCTGTGATTAGGAAATAAGTTCGTCAGGTTTCTCCTTTACCTGACAAAAATATTAATCAGAAAAGCAGAAAGTATTCATCAGATGTTAATATACAGCAGTGCTATATTCTGTCCAATAAAAGACCAATGACCACCTCTTTCTTTTGTAGCCTCATTCTCAGAGATTCTGACTCACTCGCCTGCATGATGCTTCAGCATTGCTCTGAATGATACCTAAGATCCAGGGAGCGTAGTCCCCGGTCTACAGACCAACACACCTGTGCCTGCTCCGCCGCCCCCTCCTCTGGAAACGTCTCCTGCAGGGTAGTGAAACCTCCGCCGAAGCTGTGTGTTTGTGGGACTTCTCACACACAAGGCGTTTTCTCTTTTTTTTTTTTTTTTTTTTTTTTTTTTTTTTTTTTTTTTTTTTTTTTTTTTTTTTTTTTTTTTTTTTTTTTTTTTTTTTTTTTTTTTTTTTGAGACAGGGTCTCCCTTTGTAGCTCAGGCTGGCCCTGAGCTCACCATGTAGTCCAGGCAAGCCTCGAACACAGCAATCCTTCTGTCTCTGCCTCCCGAGTGCTGGGATGACAGGCGTGAGCCACCATGCCCGGCACTGTGGTATGTGGTATTGATGGCCGGTGGGCGTGAGTCTCCACGCCCAGCATTATATGTGGTTACCGGGGATCGAACTCAGGACCTTGCACTTGCGAGGCAGGCGCTGGAACCACTGAGCTAAATCTCCGGCCCGCAATTTCTCTTCTTGACCCCGCATGCGGTACTCAGTCGCCAGACCCAACGCTCACTTCCTGTAATGTCTGTTTCTCTTTGATTAGTTCTTTTTTCTCTCTCTCTCTTGCTATCTGCCCCGACCACACTAGCTCAGACCAGTTCAGAGGAGAACTATGATAAAATAGTCTTTTAAACAATTTTTAAACAACTAGAATCTTTAGAAGTAGAATCCTAATGAGTCCTGCATAATTCAAAGAAATATCTCTGAAAAAACAACAAACAAATCAGCTTGATTCTCATTCTCCACATCATAAAGGTGAAGGGGCTGAACATTTCACACACTGTTCTCTGCATCCTGACTAAAGATTCTCCACTGCCCCACTGGTCTAGTCTAGATATATAGGACTACTTATTCTGTTTTTTTTTTTAATGAGAATGAATTTTATCAAATGGAAAAATACCACAAAAAAGAAAACATTTTAGGCATTATGCAAATTTGATAGCCTCAGAGATAAAAAAGGGTCCATATGTATAACCTTTATAAGCATCTACTTTTGTCAAGGGCTCTGATACATCAAGTCAATGGCTGATTTTTCCCTACTGTTCACTTTACAGTTTTAATTGACCTCAAAGCCTACATAGTCATGCGAGTATCTGTATAAAACTAAAAAGAATTATTTTATGCAGAATTTGCAATGTATAATAAACTGGGACAGACTACTAAGTAATGCTCAGTCCCCAAACTCATTAAGAAGTCTTTTAGGTTGTTTTTATGAAAAATATACAAAAAAAAAAAAGCAATTTGAGCAAAGTAATAATGTGTAAAGTAAAATGATTGAGGTAATGCAGTGGTAGCTTGAAGGGGGATTATCATTTGTTATAACATTTTTCCTTTAAATTAAAAAGAAATAATTTAATTATTAATTAAGTATAAATAACATAGGTATTTTCCAAGTACATAAAAGCCTTAATCAAAGCAGAACTTCGGTTCTATAAATTTCTCATGCTCCACATCAGGTGGACAAAGGAAAGGAGAAGGAAAGAAGGAGGCAAAAGAATAGATGTATATGAATGTGCTCAGAGTAATGACAGAGAAGCAGCTATCAGTAACCCTCATAAAGGGGTGAAGAATCGTGGCGAAGTCAGCATCTGGACTTCTGTCCTTTCACCCAAGCGCTTTGCACAGCTGTTTTCAGTTGCTGGCTCTGTTGAGTTATTTGTTGAGGTACAGATGGAGCCAATCAGTCAGGGTTCAATTCTCATATACCCCCCCGCTAGTTGGTGCTCATCTTTTGACATCTCACTGCAGCCTTGGCCATTGCCTTTGAGGATTAAGAAGGGAACAAGTGGAAGTCCAAAGCTGTTTACTTTCCTTCCCATCACTGCCAACTTTGACCCACACAGGGACCCTGTTTAGATGTGGGCACATGCATACCTTGGCCCACACACACAGGCTGCCCCACTACAGACAGCCCTCCCTCAGCTTTGTGCTTCTAAAGGAGAGGTGCGCAGAGAAGAGGCACATTCAGGCCTTGTAAGCAGGGCTGGGCCAGTGACCAGGGCTCCTCAGTTTTCTAGTACATGGAGATAGATGGAGGCCAGTAAGATCAAGGGAGAACCAGAGCTTGACTGAGGAGAGCCAAAAGCTTTAGAAAGATCTGCCTTGATATGCCCAGGTCCTTGGTAAGAGTGGAGTTGAACCGAGCAGCTGTTAATATCATGAAAATTTTGCCAGGTCTGAAGAAGAAGCAGAGTGGAGGAAGCCGAAGGTCACCTGCAGAACGGCCTGGGTTTCTAAAACAGTCTGTGCTCTCCCTTTTCAACAAAGCTTCCATGTAGCTTCCACCTTTGCTCACGCAGAGCTCTCTTTTAGCAGACTCTCTCATTCTTCCTGTCTGCCTGAATATATTTTTAATTTATTTGAAAAGCTCAGGCAAACACCTACTCAGCAAGTCTCCAAGCCATGATCAGCAGAATTAACTTATATTTCGATAACTCTTTGCACATCTCTTAGTCTGACCACATAGCAGAGCATGGATTTAGGTGCAGTTTCTGTACTAGAATATAACTTCACCAAGTGCCCAAGCCACAGCTCATTCTTTCTTCACTCCCAACTGTACTTCAGGCTGGCCCTGAGCTCACTACGGAGCCCAGGAAAGCCTGGAACACACAGCAATCGTCCTGCCTTTGCCTCCAAGTGCTGGGATTATAGGTGTGAGCCACCACACTGGCACTGTGGTATGTGGTACTGATTGCTGGTGGGCATGAGTCACCATGCCCAGTATCGTTGTATATGGTTAGGATCAAACCAGGGACCTTGAGCTTGCTAGGCAGGTGCTGGAACCACTGAGCTAAATCTCCATCCCTTCTTTATAGCTTTTGAACAAACCAGATTAGCAGAAATAGTTCTCCGGACTTTTTTCACAAATAAGCCTAAAATGAGATCATATTTCTGACTGAGGCCTTATTACATTTCCATTGGTATATATTGATTTTCTTTTCAAACAAATCCCCTCAGATCTGTCCCTCTCAAGTCAGTCCCTTAACTAAATCTAAACTACACACTGTATATTTGCCATTTTAAATTATTTTATTACAGGTTTTTATCCAGAAATATGTTCTTTCTTTCATAGTTTGCAAAGCAGTATTTCCTTCAACCTACATAGTAAGAATTTGAAACTGAATGCGCACTGATTCAGACTAAAATTCTTGTCCAAAAGCCTGGGCCAGTGTTTTTCCTCGTTTGTGCGTACCTCCAGAGGAATTTTTGGTATTCAATGCTCCATCCAAATTCTGCAGCTATTAGAAGGCCAAAACAAAACAAATCACCCTGATATTTCTGACTGCACTCTTTTGACTTATTAAGAAATTATGTTGGTTCTCCTTTAAAATCAGAGCAATAACACAGCTTCTCACTTTTCCAGTAATAATTCTGGTCTAAGCCATTCTTATCTTCCTCTAGATGACTGGAATAAGCTCATAACTTATCTCTGCCTTCATTTTTGTCTCCTTCTATGCTCTCTTACCACAGTAGCTATACAGTTATTTCTAAAATGAAATCACATGTGTTTCCTTTATTAAAGACCCAAGGTATAATCAGATTTAGATAAAGAAGAATCTAGGGGGCTAAAAGATACCTGTTCATTGCCCCGCAGTCTGGGGCAGTCTAAGCTCTCAATAAAGAACATCTGTCATTGACTCTGACTGAGGTCCTGTCACATTACCAGAGTCCCTAAACTTATATGCATGGGCTGTTTTATTAGTGGGAGTATTTTGTAAAATAATACCAGTCTTCACTTATATTAATGATATAAACAAGTCCTCAGTCTCTCAGATCCGGATTCTAGGTGGTCCCACTGTACTAAACTTTATAGAGGATTAACCATATCATATATAATATATATTAATAATATATTATATATTATATATAATATATATTAATAATATGATAGTATATATTATATATAATATGCTTCTTCACCTCTGAAGTAAAGTTTTTTTTAAATTGAATTCTTTATTGGTATACTTTACTTACAGCTCACAATCACACTCAGCATTGGATATATGATATGAGTTAATTCTCATTTTTACCCATATCCCTATCCACTCCATCTAAAGTAAAGTTTTGGGTGCAAATCCAATGTCTCTTGTGCAGCATCTGCAAGAAGCAAATGAGAAAACTTTTCTAGCATGAGCTTTTTAAAACTAAAGAATGACAATAATAGGAGCACAATATATATGGGTTTAAAACAATAGCAATGAGACCAATGGGACTAAAAACAAAGTGAAACCTTTCTTCACTAATTTTCAGTAAAATATTGTGATCTAGTAATGATGGAAAACTGAACTGTCCCCCTCTTTAAAGACTTCATATTTTATATAGGAATTCAAAACTGGCAAGGAGAAGAATGGCTTGCCTACTAGTATCCTCTGAATGAGGGAAGATCTCCAGATTATCTTACTGTTACCTCCTCTGTCCTCCTCTGTTCCACCTTTCGATCTAAGAGGCTGAGCACATATGCCAAGATCACTAGCTAGGCACAGGCCAGACAGACAAGCTTTTCATAGCAGGAACTTGAACTTTCTGCCCAAGAAGCTGAGGGGCTCCTGGTGATCTCGGTAACTCCCTCCGCCTCTCCTGTACCTTCTTGATTCACCTTGTAGTTTGAATCTGCTCAGTGCATCTAACTGCATGTTCACTCAGTCACACAACATTCTCTATGGACTCAAGGTTCTGTAAAGACCCATTGTGTGAGACTCAGTCTTTTCATTTCTCTCTGACTCAATTTCAGTGCTAAAACCCTTCTCTTCCCTTGTTCAATTGACATACAGATTCTGTAGAAACAAAACAGGTTAAAGTCCTGGAAAATATAACCTGTACAAAAGAACCCTCTTAAGGAAAATTTGCTTCCTTTTTTTCTGATTACAGAAAAACTCAACTTTTTCTCTGTGAAAAATCAGTCTCATCTATCTTCATGAGAAGTAAAATGTAAATACTGGTAAAACCTCAGGTGCAAGTACATACTCTGTATTGGAGAGAGTCAAAGGGAACTGGCAGCTAGAAGAGCAGGAAAACGATGAATAAGAACAGCCTGTCTTCTCATTGGCTCCTGGTACATTCTGAATATTTTGTACATTACTTGTCACATCCTAAAAATTATTCTCAAAGGCCAACTGAATTTTAGAATCTCAAAAATTGTTTTCAAACCATGACACTATATATTTACTAAAACTATCTCTATACAAATAAACACAGGTTCCTCACAAATGCATGTTTGGGGCAGGGATAATAGTGTGTTTTTGTATGTATAGCTTTTTATCACATTTCCCACAAAAATTCTACATCTTTCATGAGTTTCAAGTAATTTGGTTTTTAACAAATTGTCCTACATATAGTTTTTCTATCACATATAAATTCAGGCGTTTTCACATTTTAATTTAATACTTGTGTTATTTTTAATCCTTCATCACAATACTGAAATTATTGGCTACTAAAACAGATTTTTAGAGAAATAAATATATCTAACATGTATTAGTCACTTATTAAATGCTTGCCCTATTTAAAAATCTTTACATACTTTGTCTTTAATTCCAAAGAAAACATCATAAGATAACCTCTATGTTTACATGAATTTTAGCAATAAAAATAGAATTTCATAAATGTAGGCAGCACAGCAGAATTGTAAAACAAAGTAACTGTAGAATACTCATTCTTACCTATTTCTTTTTAAAATCAATACTGTGACATATTAATTTTATATAGCCAGCAAGAAAGCAAAAGTCATATAGGAATTATCATTATGGACAAAATATTTAAGACTAGCAAGAATAAAAAGAAGGCTAATCTGAATACATGTTTGCCCACACAAAATATTAAACCCAAACTAGGGCAGGGGATCTGTTTTGCCTAGTAAAATTTTCTAATTAGCCATTTTTGATTTCTGCTTATTGTTCATTGCTCCTTTAGTCTTCACCCAACGATACTGTAGATGTGCTGCCATTATACACACAAGAATAATTTACTAAGAAAAGGAAAAATTATATGCAGTAATTTTTCATTACAAAATATCTGACAGCTTTCCTGAAAGATATTAATGTCCATGATAAAATTATTGTGATTTTTGAGCAAATCAAACAAAGTAGAAAATAGAGAACAAAGAAAATGCTGAAAGAAATACTAGGTAAATTTCACGATGAGTGTGACCCATATTTGAATGCTTATTAATGATATGTCAAGAGATACTCGTTTTAAAAAACACAGTAGAATGAACTATCAGTATTATCAAGCATTTTTTCTGGTATATTGATGTTTCATTTTGCTGATGGAAGTTTTAATTGGGAACAGTCTAGTGCATGGTTTTGTTAAGAAAGAAATCCACCTAATAATGCCAGAAGAAAGTAATGAGATACAGAGCTCAACATTTAGATAAAACACCTATCATTAAAGTTATTAAAATGTAATTTGTAACCATGCAAATTTCCATGAACTAGAAAAAGCAAGCATCACTGCTCTTGTGCTTTGAGACCATTACTACCTAATACTGGGATTAAATACAAGTGCTATGATCCTAGAACAAGCTGACCTGAAAAGACAGTTCTTCAGTGACTAAGGAGCAGGTAGTACATTCAGTGTATATTTGCTGGATGGGAGGATAATTCACATCCTGGGAGGATGAAGCAGGAATAGATGAGTTTTCACTCTGTTGCCTGAATGATGTAAAATTTAACCTAATGAATTGTGTTTCTTTCTGAAATTTCCCACGTAATATTTTTCACTCATGTTTGACTTCAGGTATCTGGACAAAAAACAGGGGAATAACACTAAATAAATAACATATATAATTAGTAGAGTACAATTTCCTTCAGAAATTGTTAAAATGCACTGTGAGTATTTCTCCCCATTTTCAATTCTTACTCTGTGGGGTCTATCAATGCCAACATGTCAGCTCACAACACGTCTGATATCTGGTACATGCTATCTTTGGCCCCTCGCTTGAAATCACTTAATGGCTCCCTGATGTCTTTACAAGATCTAAATGCCTCAGGCTGAGATCAAAACCAGCTGAGTCTGCAGTTCCCAGCCTCACTCTCACTGCCCTCGCCTGGGAGCCCTCAGCCAAAATAAATGACTCGCATTCCTCAAACTCTCTTCCTTTAGACATGAAGGTGCTATCCCCTTTCCTTGAAATACAATTTGTCCTTGAGGAAACTTCAAATCTTCTCTTAATTCATACAACAATGGTCATTTTCTCAGTGAAACTATGTGGATTGAGATATTATAGTACTCACATAGAAGCCAAAACGGTTTGAAGTCTCAAAGTACATTCGAATTAATTTGGACAGGTCTACCAAAAAGGCCAATGTAAGCCTAAAAGCACATTCAGTGTGAATGTAGTTTCCAAGTTATCTTTGATATTAGAAAAGAAACATTGTATATCCACTGGCACCTCACAGACATACTTTTCTTCCTAATACAGTGTATTATTGTTCTGAGATTGGGTCACCTGCTTTTCTTTTCATCATTGTTATAATGATGTGTTCTTGTGCTTGAGAAAGATATTTATCATGGACCAAAGACCACTAAGTCTGCTTTCCAATTTTCTGTAATAATTAAGCAGCTAATGGGAAGGCCTCTATTGCTTATTTCTAACAAATTAGAAGATACATTTAATAGCAAATGTACATTAGAGATTAATATCTTTCACAGGGAAGTTAGAACTAAAACATACAATCCAGAAGCAAAAAGTCAGTGAACTTACTCATTTTTCTTTGCATATGTGAATAGTGTTTTAAATTCTTACATAGATAAATTCCAATGCACAGTTACTGACAATGTTTACCAATAAAAATGATGTGTTTGTTAAGATTATCAGACCCTTAAATTTAAATATTTCATAGTTTCTTTTACATGAGAAACCCAAAATGTAAACAAAGAAAGAAATAAAATATGTGTAACAAGAAATAGGAAGATAATTATTTTGTGAAAAGGTAGAGGACTAAGAGATAGAAGAAGAGGAAAAACAAGAAAGGGAAAAAGGATAAAAGGAGAAATAAGATATGTACATGCACTACCTTCCCAAGAGGAACCTAATCATTTTACAGTGCAAACAAGCACCAATAAAAATAAAAAGATTAAAGACATAAAATTTTAAAACAAGAATATACAGGAGTTTAGAGAAACTAAGCAAATTTCATTTTTAAAGATGTGTCAAAGAGCAAAACGAGGTATTTCTAAGTAAAGGAAAAGAGCAACAAACATGAGAGCAAATACATGAAGTGAGGAGGGTTACAACTTTCTTGGTCAGAGAAGAGGCCACATCATCACACAGTATCAGAAATGTCATAGAAAAGACCTTAATGGCACAGATATCCCTTACAAGGTGACTTAGACAAGGGACACATTTATTGGAGAATATGAATTTACATTTTTAGAAACCAAATTGGTAATATTTACTCAACATTTTAAAAACAGTTACTCCAACTTAGAGTCCTGATATGAAGAATTGATCTTATTATGTACTTCTAAAATTACTTAAAATACATAAAGATATATCTATTGTATTAGATATACCACTAAATAGATGTAACCTAATACTCCTTAGTTAACATACTAGAGTACTACACAATCAGAGAAACAAGTAGGTAGAGTGTGTGTTTTACTTTTCTTTAAATCTCTAAATGAGGTCCAAAATGTATGTTAAGTATTGTGAAATAGGAAGAAAATCCTCAAAGAGAAAGGTTAATGGGTAAGAGTGGGGAAAATGAAGAAGGAAAGAAAAATTTGATGGTAAAAAGGAAAAAGTGCAAAGTTTATGTTTATGTTGGTTAGGCGGTTGAATGGAGGGCAGGGGAACAGCAAAAATAAGAATCAAGATACATTATGTACAGGTATAAATTCTCAAAGAGGAATGTGATCATAATGTATCCCAAAATATACCAATAAATTTAATTAAGAACTATATATTTTCTTAGCTTTATATTTTGAAATAATTTTAGATTTATAAAAGAGAGTATAGAGTATGTCCCTTGTTTCTTTCATCGTTTCCTCTAATACTAACATAGTATGGGATATTTATAAGACTAAAAAAATTATTTGTCCCACTTTTACATTTAAAATTTATTTTAGGTATTGTTAAAAACCTAAACATTTGTGTTATTTCTATAATAAGTGTACAGTAACCTGATAATACACAGAAGTGGGCAACCTAAGGCAGTATAATCTCTGTGGTTTTTCAGTATTTTTTTTTTTTTCTTTTTGAGACAGGGTCTCGCTTTGTAGTTCAGGCTGGCCCTGAGATCACTATGGTGCCCAGGCAAGCCGCCACGAACTCAGCAATCCTCCTGTCTCTGCCTCCCGAGTGCTGGG
>PVIC010025881.1:0-24944 GCA_004025085.1 Thryonomys swinderianus
TTTTTTTTTTTTTTTTTTTTTTTTTTTTTTGAGGCAGGGTCTCGCTTTATAGTTCAGGCTGGCCCTGAGCTCACTATGTAGTCCAGGAAAGCCTCAAACTCAGCAATCCTCCTGTCTCTGCCTCCCGAGTGCTGGGATGACAGGCGTGAGCCACCACACCCGGCACTGTGGTATGTGGTATTGATTGCTGGTGGGCGTGAGTCACCACGCTCAGCATTGTATGTGGTTATCAGGATTGAACTCAGGGCCTGTGCTTGTGAGGCAGGCGCTGGAACCCCTGAGCTAAATCTCCAGCCCCCAAAATAGCTGTTTTTATGTCAAGTTGGGTCCTACAGTCCCTAGTTCCCTCCTCTGTGCTATGGCTCTTTCACCATTCCTCTGCTTTCTGGCTGTCCTTAGTTGAGAAGTTGTCCTCTGTTGTACCTTCTGACATGCGATGTCTGCTTTGGAGCCAACTGTGGACTAAATATTCTGAAAGTGTGAGCCCCCATTTCTTCTTGTGAGCTCTTTATGTCAGACCACAGCAGTATATGTACTGGAGATGAAACACAGCATGGACAATAAGAAGCTCTCCTCTCTCCTCACATGCTAGGTCCAGTCCTTACAGGAAATCCTTCTTGAATTTTGTATATATGCATATATGAAGCCATCATAGTCAAACTCGTTAGTTTATACAATTAACACGAGTTAATTTTTGTAATGAAAACATAAGAGTTGTGTGTTCTGGAAAATATTCAGGTTTATATACTTTGTTTCTCATTTAATTATCATTTCTTGATTAATAGATATATAGATATATAAGTTGTTTTAATTTTTAAAAATAAGTAATAAAAGACTCCCTCCTTGAGCATGTCTGTGAGTGTTGAATACATTCTTGGAAACAGAATTGTTAAATTACAGGATATATATGTTTTACATTTTCATAGTTATAGTCAATTTACCTTCAAAAGAGTTATACTAATTTGGGCTTTCACTAGTAAGGAAAGAGAAAGCATTAAAATTACTAATTTTAATGGTCAGTCAGCAGCTCAGATCTTAGTATGTTTGGGAAAAGATAATTCTCTTTATAATATTATAGTGTTATAATATTTATAGTATTGTAGAAGGAAAGAGCATCAAGCTTTTAATTCTATATAATTAGGATTTTTAAAAAACAGGATCTTGGCCAGAGATTTAGCTCAGTGGTTCAGGCACCTGCCTGGCAAGGACAAGGTCCCTGGTTCAATCCCTGGTAACCACATACAATACCCGGAGTGGTGACTCACCCCCGCCAGCAATCAGTACCACACACCACAATTCCAGGTATGACACTCATGCCTATAACCTCAGCACTCAAGAGGCAGAGGCAGGAGGATTGCTGAGTTCAAGACTAGCCCGGGCTACATAGAGAGCTCAGGGCCAGCCTACACAACACAGTGAGACTCTGTCTAAAAAAGGCGGCGGGGGGGGGGGGGCTTGTATGTACTCCAGGCTGGCTTTGAACTCACTGTGTAGCCCAGCCTGGCCTGGCCTCAAACTCATGGTGATCTTCCTGCCTCAGGCTCCTAACTGCTAGCGTTACAGGTTTGCACAACCATGCCTGATTGTAAGATTTTTTTTTTCCTCCTGTGTTGTCTTTGAACTTTGATTTAGTGTTTGTAGGTTTATCTACATATTTTTGACTTGAGGTAAAGATGTATTAGCTTAAATATTGGGCCTCCCAATAGAAATTTAGGAACATTTTAGGCTTTATTAATTTCTAGACTAAACATATTTCAATTTTCTTGATACTAACAAGGAGCATTTTAGGTAAAATTCCTGTTTAAAGAAGAAGTGAAGGGAATAATAGACAAGTTTCTCACACTTGCTGAGTCTGTCTTCTAAAAAATACATTCTCAGTACCACAGTATGGAGATAATTCTGATTCAGATAAATAGCACCACCCCACAAGATTGTGTGAAATGTTCAATGTGATAATGTTTGTAAATGGCCCAGGACCGGGACTGATGATTTATGGTTTCAATACATTAACATGACAGTGGAACAGAGGGAGGGTGATTTAGGAGTACAAATAGATGCTCAGGGGTGGGAAACCAGGTGTGAGACTGAAGTCTAGGGTGAACTCTCTTTGGGATGTGAAGTACGAGATAGAGAGCCATCCTCCCTTCCTGGGGCTGTTTGGTAGCTGGCTCCTTTCAGCCTTTTTCAAGAAAAGAAAGAACAGCAGCTGAGGTCTGATAAAAAGAAAACACACTTTCAGGTGTAGTTTACAAATTACAAGAACCTGATAAACTTTCCCTGAACCCTGGTTCACATGCTTGCTTGCTCCTTCTTTGTGCAAACCTAATAAAAGCAAGTGACATTATCAGTTCAAGGCTCTTTGTCCACAATAGGGAAGAGTTCCCTAGTCCTTCTCTTCCAGATTATCTTTGTGTCTGTTGTCTTTTGTCATCATTGTTTCCTGGTTGGGGTTAAACTTGTAAGTTGATTCCTATATTTAGAAAATTATTTTTCTCTTCACTTCTGTCTATGTGACCCAAAGGAATATTCTCATCTGCAAAATGGGAGTCAGAATAGAATCTAGTATGTTGAGCTGTTATGATAAGTATTACCATCAGCATTAAATTACGTATTCCATCCTCTGGCATCCTCATCATTACCAGCACCTGTGCCCCACTGCTTGCCTTGTTCACATCTATATTCTTAGTGTTGGACATGTAGTAGGTGCTAAGTACATTTTGTTCTATGAATAAAACAAACAGGAAAGGTGAGGTGGGAATGTTCTTAGTATAGTTCCATCTCCTTGTTCAGTGTTTGTAAGAGCTTGTTGAGGTGAGAGTAAGTCTCACTGCATGATGGTTGAGCAACGTTTATTAAGTTTATCTGTATACTGAAAGTTAGTTGATCAGGTTAGGAAGTGATTAAAGTTTCTCATTTTATCATATTTGGAACTTCTATCATATAACTGTATTTGTCTTGATATTTAAGCATGAAAACAGTATAAGAAGTCATGAGTTTCTAAAGATTAATTTTAATCCAGATAGCCCATCCAACTTGTGCTAAAGATCATGCACCCATTGCTTTAGAGTGGTAAAAAGTAGGCTTCCGGCTGGGAGTGGTGGCTCACGCCTGTAATCCCAGCACTCGGGAGGCAGAGACAGGAGGATTGCTGAGTTCGAGGCTTGCCTGGGCTACATAGTGAGCTCAGGGCCAGCCTGGACTACAAAGCGAGACCCTGTCTCAGAAAAAAAAAGTAGGCTTCCGTATGAGAGAGATGGCACCTTGCTGGGTCGAATGATGTAACCCTGTTCTGGACTTGCTCCTTGGCACTCACCTGTGATAGTCCTGCTATCAGGTCTCTCAGCAGGTGACACTCACCTGCTCCCTGTGATAGTCCGAGGGGAGCGTTTCTGCTTACCCAGCTGATAATTTTCACATTTTCTTGTGTGAAGATGACTCCTCTTTTTTTCCTTTAGGAAATTTAGATAATTTTTTCTTGGTTTTCATAAGCATATGCTATTTGGGGAGGAATTCTGTTTCTGCTTTTTTGGGGGAACCTTTTGGTCTGGGTAGGAAAATGCCTTCTGTGGAACCATTATGTTGTAGTTTAATGTATAGTTCCCTGATGGTAACTACCTGTGTTGCTTTTTTAGCCAGGTTTCTCATTCCAGTTTCATTTTGCCTGTGTTGCTCTTTTTTTTTTTTGTTTTTTCTTTAGAGATGTTTTAAGAGTGCGGTATTCATTCCACTGGAAAATAGCATCCCAACAATTTATGTAGTTTGGTGTCATGGTGTCTTCATGTGGCCATTTCTCTCTTGCTATCATTTTGTGTTCCCAGAGGATTACTGTCTTTGAAAGATCTAGGTGTTTAGATGTACGTGGTTGAAAAGAGCAAGAAATAGGAGACGTTGGTTTCCTTTCTAGATCTGTGGGTATCTTCCTATGGAACATTCCCTGGGTTTTAGGTAATACAGTAATAGAGCAAAAAACCTGGATTAATATTTTGTTTTGAGTCATTGCCATGAAAGCATGAATTTCAAAACCAAAATAAGACTTATATGAACATGGAATCTTCATTGAGATTGTAGCCATAAACAGAATCCAAATTTCTGAACTCTCAATTCTGCTAATGCTCACTGCATCTTAGTGAGCCCCATCGCTGAGAAATGGGTTAGCTTTTCATAGTTAAAATAAGTTCCAAATAGTGAAATGGATCTGATTCATTGGTTGGGTACAGGTGTTATAATTGTAATTATTCCACAAGACTTTACAGGAGTGCTATTAGAAGACATGTTAGCCCTTTGGTCTTATTCTATCAAAGGCTGAACATTTTCCCTGTCAGTGCACCACTCTTAGTGTACCAAGTTACAGGGACTATTTACCTTGTTGTAGTGTGAGTTCTATGAGAAATAGACCAGGTACCTGCAGTGGTGTTCAAAGAGGGCATATTGAAAGTTTGTGATAATGCACTTTAGAAAAAAAATCACTTCTGTTTTCATATTCTAGATGTAAGGCCATTCAGTTGAAGGTTTTAAAGATTAGTTCATGGCTTCCTGCATAAGGGTGTCCAGAAAGTGATTCTTTTTGATGACTTGTAAAATATTTTGATTTTAATTACAATGATTATGAAGGTGTACCCATTGAACATAGTAATGCCATTCACTATAATATTTCCATACCTGAAACATATTGATTCTTAGTCTCTCATTAGGGATGAATCTTTTATAGTTCCCTTCTTGATAGTGGGAAATATAGTGTATATTGTATTACTGGTTTAGCTTCTTGGTGGATAATGTTGAAATCATTCTTCCTTTCCCTTCTTAATTCTCTTTACAGCCACCCAATGATGCTGACACCAGAACTGACCTCATCCCTTCCATCACAGTGAAGATACTGTACCAGGTTTTATATTGTAAGGTGCAAACTTTATTACATATTTGCCACATCTATCATTATTGTTACCCTATCAGTAGCTTATGCAAGAGCAAAATAAACATTATGAGTTTTAGGTTTTCTTCAGCCTTAGGTAGTGAATAAAAGACCTTTATTGTTACCTGCAAATATAAAGCTGACAATTGCACTTAAATAATATGTATATATTATAAATAATTACTATGATTTTCCTTTGATTTGAATGTATAGTATGATATAGATATTTTTTCTAGAAATAAAATTAAGATTTTAAATCAGACTAGGAAACCATATAGACATCATTTATAACAGACCACCACTTGACTGTAGGTGTCATATAGGGCAGATTTTCAAATGATACTAAGATGAACATTAGTACTGGTCACATCACTCTTCCCCATGTGGTTATGTGTGTGTTTGAATAGCATTCCCATTTATCTGTCATAACATTGGTTCTACTTGGACCTATTTATAGCATGAAAGTATCAAAGCTACAAAGTATGGCAGTGACATATTTTGTAGTGACATGTTTTGGAAAAATCAAATTTGAAGGTTGTGGTTCTGGTTAAGGCTTTTAGTCTTGTCATTGTATTTTAGAACTAGAGCTCAAATACAGAACACTCCTATGGCATTTAGATTAAAGTGTGGCAATCAGTCAACACATTATTAAGCTAAAAATATTTGTAGATTTTGGTGATTCACTTAGTCAAAACTTCAATAAGGCTATTTTCTTAGATTATGGGCTGCTGCCCTAGGAGCAGCACAACAGAGTAAAAGACTTCACCAATTGTGTTTGCATTCACTGGGTCCAGTGGGTGGCGGAAGTGTGGCGATCTTGGTCAGAACTGAAGGGAGCTCATTCTTATAACAGTTTCCTAACCCCTTTTTTTCTTTTTAATTCTTTCCACTGGAAGAAAAGGTGGTCTTTCCTCAGCTTCTCTTCCCCTCTCCAACCAAAGACTCTATCTCATTAATGCTTCTGTGTCCAGAAAGGTGTAAGTGGCAAGAAATCAAACTGTTAAGGGAAAAAATAATTGACAGCAGAGCCCCAGAAATGATCTATATGTTTTTTTGGGTTGAGAAGCCTCTCTTATACCTGTGGAGTGATGTTGTTCAGGCACATATATATTTAGGTTCATACTGTAAATTGAAAAAGAATTACTGTACCTAAATTGGATCACAATTCTTATGTAACCCTCCCCAGACCAAGTCAGCCAGGGGTTGGTGCTGTAATAAACAACTTTCCCTTCAGTGAGTTCTTAGACTTCCCTAGTTTCCTTAAAACCATGGCAGGACAACACTGGGAAATTCTCCTCCATTGCTGAAATGTACTGTATTTGAGAATGCCTGAGTTACAGCTCTTTCTCACCACTGCTGCAAAAGCAGGAGAAAGAGTTCTGGATACTAGGGTTGCACTGAATGGTTTGTTGATCCTGTCTGATAGTTTCTATACAAATTTCTGCTGTAAATCTCTACTTGTGGCCTTCTGTAACAACAGTAGCCAAGAAATATAACCATGTAAGTTTCCATCGTAATAAATCCTGTTAACTGAGAAAAAATATTCCATCCTTTCCAAATGAATGAAGATGTGGGCACCTTGAGTATGTGTGCATGATGTGTGACTATTGAATCCAGGCGGCAAGGTGGAATGGCTGCTTATACCTGGTCTTTGGAGTTAATTTATGTATGTAGCATATAAAGTTGGTATTGTATGTCCTAAGGGTTATATTTATTTTTGTTAGAAGTGGAAAGTAGCATGGAAAATTCTCATATTAACATTTTATATTTTTTCTTTAATATTCTATAATTACTTTCATCTTAAAATTTAAAGTTTATGACCTAGCCAAGTTTTCAACTCCCTTTTGGCTGAAGGACAACTAATCTTTGTTACTATAGTTAGTTTTGGCATATCTCTTTGATTTGTCTTTTGAAAGTGCCCAGCATATTGTTGAGGTTCAATAAGTTTGTATATGGGAACTATCACAATTGGGCATCAAAGAAAAATGCAAACCCTCTTATACAATGTAAAATTGTGGTTTTTTTTGTGTGTGTAAATAGACAACATTATATCAGCAGAGTCACAATGTCTGCTCCTTTACAAAGAGCTTATTATTATTTCAAGAAGTTTTCATTTTTAGTTTAGAAATCTAGCTGTGATCACCATTTGCAGCTCTGTAGCACTTGTTTGGCTCAGTGGGCTCAAACATGTTATTTCTCTTCTCCAAACCACTGTGTTCAAACTGAAGATGGAGATTCTTTTTACATGTGCAAAATCATATTGAGATTTAGCCACAGTTGGTAAAAAAGGTATGAGCCCTGAATTCTGGCAAAGAAGCAGTAAAACTTGTTCTTCCCTTGTAGTCAATGTGGCCTTGGACCGATCACTCAGTCCCCCTGGAGCACAGTGTTCTCTTCTTTAGAATGGTCACGGAAAGTGCTTATGACCTTCACACTATTATGAAAGTCAGATGAGATGATGCACATAAATAACTTACTAGCATAGTTGTGGGGATATAGAAAGCTGCAGATGGCTATGATTATTCATACTACCAATTTTATTTAAAATATAGAGAGACTAGCATTATCTTATTGTTAATAGTAAATACTTAAAACTGTGTACTGTTTAATGGACAAGTTATTTCAAAGAGAGTTGTCTGAACCACTTGTACAGTCTTTTTTTTTTTTGAGACAGGGTTTCACTTTGTAGTTCAGGATGGCCCTGAGCTCACTATGTAGCCCAGGCAAGCCTGGAACTCAACAATCCTCCTGTCTCTGCCTCCCAAGTATTGGGAATACAGGTGTGAGCCACCACGCCCAGCACTGTGGTATGTTGTATTGATTGCTGGTGGGCGTGTCACCATGCCCAGTGTTGTATGTGGTTACCAGACATCGAACTCAGGACCTTGCACTTGGGAGGCAGGCACTGGAACCACTGAGCTATATACAGTCTTTTCTTGCCATAAGTATCATTTGAATTTTACTAAAAAGGTGTTCTGTTGTTCACAGCACTGCCAGACATTATTGAGGAAGTTTTGTTTGTGACTTGCCAACTTTCTTGGGTATTACAAAAAAGTTTACAAAGTGAGCCAGTGATCCATTATTAATTTGCTATGTTTATCATATTGTTAACATCAATAATTTAAAAATATTTTACTTTGCAAGGCAAAATTTTTATATTTAGCCCATATTTATGTTGTATAAAATCATCACATTAAAATATTTACTGAGTATATGTATATAAATTTTGAAGGTCAATTGCATATCTTGTATGTTTTTTAGTGTATTTTATTTTATTTTATTTTTTTTTTGAGAAAACGTCTTACTTTGTAGTTCAAGCTTACCCAAAACTCACTGTATAGTCCAGGCTAGCCTTGAACTCGTGGCAATCCTCCTGCCTCTGCCTTCAGAGTGCTGGAATTACAAGTGTGAGCCACCATGCCCAGCTTGTATATTTTAAATTAATACATATGGATATAATTAAGGAATGTTGATACATGCCTTTTACTGAAAATTCGGAAGTACTTTTCTTAAAACTAAGAAAGTTCTTGGATTGTGTCTGTTAATAGTATAAAGAATCTGTCTCATGTAAAGGAATCTAGTAAGTTGCCTGAGCTGCTCCAGAGCAAAAGTACCATGCAAAAGTGACTCCTAATCAAAGCAAGAATTGTGTGAGGGAGGATATAAAAATAATAACACTTGAGTCCACCCCCTGAGGAAAAAAAAGAGAGAAAGGAAGAAAGAAAGAGAGAGAGAGAGAGAGAGAGAGACAGACAGACAGACAGACAGAGAGGAGAGAGAGAGAGAGAGAGGAAAGAGAGAAAGAAAGAAAGAAAGAAAGAAAGAAAGAAAGAAAGAAAGAAAGAAAGAAAGAAAGAAAAAACTGCCTCATTATGTGATTTATATTGCTTTTAATTTACTTATAGCACCAGAGATGACTAGATGGTAGTCTTTTCAGTTTATCTGAAGAGAAGTGATACACCATCAAAATGGGAAGGAAATACTGTTGTTTCTCATTTTAGACAAACAGATAAATGCACAATTGCTAACAGTTTGCAAGATTATTCGTTTCTTTACCTTTTTAGAGTTATGAGTTAAATGATATGTTTAAGATGGGAAAACATAGTGTAAAATATAGTTAAGCTAAAGCATTCTTTTCTATTATGTAATATATTTTCTGATTGCATTAATGTATTACTAGTATTAATAATGTTTAGCTGATTTCCATGTATTATTTTTTCTCTTTACAGTTAATAGTAAATTTGATATATTTTTATTTCCACTAGAAAAACATCTCCTAAGTCAAACTTCCATTATTTGAACTAGAAACAGCTAGTCTCAATTAGTAACAGCCACAAAAAAGAATATTATGGATTACTTTAACATTAAGGCAGATTTCAAAAGTATTCAGGGTTTTAGACAAAGTTTTTTTTTTTTTTTTTTTTTTTTTAAGACAGGGTCTCGCTTTGTAGTTCAGGCTGGCCCTGAGCTCACTATGTAGCCCAGGCAAGCCTTGAACTCAGCAATCCTCTTGCTTCCACCTCCCGAGTGCTGGGATTACAGGCGTGAGCCACCACGCCCGGTTTTAGACACAGTTTTAAGAAATGAAAAAAACTCTCTCCATTGGGCAACAAACACAACTATGGCAATCTCTCCCAAAATCGTAGAACAAATTAAGTTTGTGAAACAAAGTATCACTGTATATCAAAATGACAGATTCAGCAAGTTTGTTACTTAGCTTTTCCTAATAGATTATGAATTCTTCAAGTGTAAGAATCAAGTACTGTTTTAAATTATGCATTATCAAGATACAAAGCAGACACTAAAATTATGTCTTATTTTTATTACTTCTTTCTAGACACAACCAGACATAACTAGATGGAGTCAGGAAGTTCTGGCTACTAGACATTCCTGCTACTCCAGTTTCTTGTTTGTAGTAGAGAAGGGTTCTGAAGCTTATAAAGATGTGAGATGCAGTTGGAGTTATCCTGCTCTAACGTATATGTTCTTTACCTTTTCAAAGCACTGTTGGACAGTGATACTGGGATCTTGCATGTACCAGAGTTACTTAGAATTCTCTTCCAAAAACTACAACTGTTTTTGATGGGAATTTTCTGAGTCTGCAATAATTTTGTGATTGATTGCTTGGAGTAGTTCCAGCTATTATCCATTTCCTCTGGTAGGTTAGGGAATAGGAAATGTTTGAAAGAATGGTGATTAGGTGGGGAGGGGGAGAGAGGAGGAAAGAAGGAGGAGGGAGGGAGGGAGAAAGAAAAGAAGGAAAAGAAATGGAATAACTGATGTCACAAGGGAAAAAAATCAAATGAATTACTAAGCCATATTTGAGTAAAATAAAAGCCAGAATTTTTCATTTACCTCAGTTTAACATTTAAAGAGTTGAATAAATCAGATATAGAGGCTGTTTTGCCAGTTACATAGAGGAAGTATCACTGATAGTAGGCAGCATTAGGCCTCCTTAGACTCTTACAACTAAGTCAATAACTCTTCTTTGAGTGACCTTGAACATTCCTGAAACACAAGGGATTCTTTCTTTCTTTGTTATAATCTACACACACACATACACCCACATTTGCCTTTGTAAGTCTTTGGTGTCAGGTTCCTTGATATGGTTACAACCTGATGATTAATTTGAAGCTAAATTTAAACTTAAATTTCCCACCAAATCGTAAACCTAAATAAAATTATCCCTCTGGTAAAGCGATGTCTCAATACTGTGGATTGTATTTTTTTTTTTTTGAGACAGGATCTGGCTTTGTAGTTCAAGCTGTTCCCTGAGTTTACCATGTAGTCCAGGCAAGCCTCTAACTCAGCAATCCTCCTGCCTCTGCCTCCTGAGTGCTGGGATTACAGGGATGAGCCACCAAGCCCGGCATTTGTGGTATGTAATACTGATTGCTGGTGGGCATGAGTCACCACACCCGGTATTGCTGTATGTGGTTATGGGGATCAAACCAGGGACCTTGCACTTTCTAGGCAGGCGCTGGAACCACCGAGCTAAATCTCCAGCCCCACTGTGATTGCAGTTTGAAATGCTTGGATTTTAATTTATAAGATGGTCTACAAAACTGTGGCATTTTCCTCCTAACAGTGTGGCTTCTTTAATCTAGGTTCTAAAGTTTTACATTTTCTTGTTTTCCTTACTCGTAAAACTTTTCAATCTGTTATCATTTTTAAGTATGAGTGTCTTCTCTTTTAAGAATGTTTTCCAAATGCCTTATGAAACATTTAAAGTTCCTAGAGAGAGGGCCAGAGGGTTAGCTCAGTGGTTCCGGCACATGCCTCGCAAGCGCAAGGTCCTGAGTTCCATCCCCGGTAAATACAATACAATGCTGGGTGTGGAGACTCACGCCCACCAGCAATCAATACCACATACCACAGTGCTGGGCGTGGTGGCTCATGCCTGTAATTCCAGCACTTGGGAGGCAGAGGCAGGAGGATTGCTGAGTTTGAGGCTTGCCTGGGCTACATAGTGAGCTCAGAGCTAGCCTGAACTACAAAGTGAGACCCTGTCTCAAAAAAAAAAAAAAAAGTTCCTAGAGAGAAAAGAAAATTCTGGAAAAGTTTTACAAATTTTAGCAACTGCAAATAATTGCCTAGTGTGTGATTATTACTCTCTTGAATTAAAATGTATTTTCCTTGTTTGGTTTATTATTAGTGCTTTCTATGCATTTGCTTCCATTTCTGAAAACTTGTATACATTATCAGTCTCTTTAGCTTGGATTCTTGAAGATTTTGGGTAATAATCTTCAGATCTATTGACTTCAGATCTATATGAAGTCAGTGTTGTTGCTCATTTGAAACTGTTTAAAACCATGAATTTAGTCAGTACCTGGTCCATCTAGCACACAGGCCACTGTACAGTCTTAGAAGAACATTTGTAGCAAAATTTTTGTATGACAATTAGATCAGAATTTGGTATCAGAAAAATTATCTAGAAACTAGATTCCCTTTGTGTGCAGATAGTACTGTCAGAAGTTAAAGCATTTTTATTGTTGCATTTTCATTAAAAATGGAAGAAATGGAATAGGTTTTCATTTGCTTGTTCTTTCCAGATGGTATCTGTTAGTTGAGACTCTAATTTATCATAGCAGAAATATATTCAATGGATCAGTTTTCATAATTTGGGTGTATATAGGATATATACAAATTTCTTTAACGTTGGAAAAAGTAGTATTTTGAAAGCTTTTTTTGTAGTGGTATTGATAGGTGTGATTTGGACAATATCTTAGATCATGTTACTATATAATATTTGGAATCAAAACATCTCATCATTGCAAAGTACAGGGCCTTTAAAAACCTCAGAATGTTAGCAGGTGATACTTCGGGAATTTTCCTGAGTGACACCTGTTATAATCTGTATCAATGCTCCAAGAGGAGTGAGCTTAACAGCTATATTTTATGAGCAAAAGATGAACTAGGTAAATTTTGATGGATAATAGATGACAATGTTGAAGAGAATGACAAACTCCACATGTCTGAAGAAGTATTTAATGGGCTAGCACATCCTGTACTCACTGCTGTTGGTGCAGGAAATGGCTCAGACTTAAAGGTGGAGTGAACTCTCAGCTCCCACTATTTTTGCCAAACCCGATGGCTAAAAAGGAACTGCCTGGGTCCTGTCTCCATTCCTCAGCTGCTTCTGTTCTTGGTGTCTTTTGGGTTCTCATTGCTTCTACTGTAAAAGGAACTAATGTTTGAATCCATAAAGAAGAGCAGGTCACTTCTCTGCAGTGGTGAGCATTATGCTAAGACAAAAACTTCTACAAAAGATTTTTCATCTTATTCAGTCAAATAGAGTCATAGAATCAAAAAACTGAAAGCTAAGATTATACTGTTGCTTTTCTAGTTTTATAAGTAGAGAAGCTAATTTATTTTAGTTTATAAAATATTTAAAAGAACAATTTTAAAATTTTATAAAATTGTAAGAAACTTATTTTATTTAGTAACCTATTTCAGTGACTATTAAAAACATTTGACAACTGAATGACTGTGTACACTTTTCAAAATGTTAAAGTGATGTGTAAAGAGGCTTGAGAAAAATTTAATTACTCTGAGAGTAATGCCCTTCATGTTAATGTATAAAATGGACATGGACTTCATTGGAACTTCAGTAGATAAAATACTGTTTTCACACTCATGTTAGGGCTGAGGATTTAGCTCAAGTGGTACCATGGCAACCTTGGATGCACAAAGGCCCAAGTTCGATCCCCAGTACTGAAAAGAAAGAAAGATAGATGTACAACCATATTTTGTTGAACATTGTTTGTACAGTTTTAATTTTCAATAAGTAATAAGACTACTTGGATTTGAATAGAGAAAAATTTAGATTATTATTATAGAGAATCGAGCTTTAAAGGTCTTAAAGACTTAGTTCAGTAATGAATATCAGTAACTATAAAGATTTTTATAGAATCCAAACATGATTTAAAAAGTGATACTACTATGAAAGACAGACTTCATGGATGTGCTTCAAGATTTTATTTTTGGCTTGCACTTTTTGAAAATAATACAATCATTTTTAATGATAGCACTGTATAGTTATTTCAGTTATGCTGAGGCAGTGAAAAAACTTACAACTTAAGGTATGTGGCTACTCATACTACCAATTATTCTTTTTCTAGATTATTTGTGAATCTATAGACCCATGTTTCTTACTTTTACTTCAGGCATTCTTGGAGTTAACCAGGGTAAATTTACACTCACCTTGAAATCAAGCTACCTACCAGCTAAGCCTTCAAAAATTGCAGATCACAAACTAAGATTGTTACCAACACATTTCCAGTCACATTCTTGGAGTTAACCAGGGTAAATTTACACTCACCTTGAAATTAAGCTGCCTACCAGCTAAGCCTTCAAAAATTGCAAGTCACAAACTATGATTGTTACAACACATTTCTAGTCAGCTTTCTCATTTTCCCAAGTAGGACTTTGGAAGTAACATACCTGTAATATCAGAAATGTTAGGAATTTCAAGTGAGGCCTCATCAGCACATAATGAGAGGGCAATTATCAGATAACTGTTAGAATATAAAATGCCTCAAAGAATTTTCCTTCTTGCTTGACTATTCAAAGCTTATTTCACCAACATAATAAAGGTATACCTTTTTAACTTAAGATTATTATAATCATTTTCTTTCAGTATCAGAAAGAAAATTATCAAATATATCTTTTTAGACTGGAATTTTCTGTCTTCTAAAGTAAATATTATTTATTTTTATTATAGTTTTCTGCGTATATCCCTTTTCTAAGAATATAAATATTAGTATTCATCTTCCTTGTGGGCTTTTGGATATATACAATGAAAAAGTGTACCTTAAAAGTTGACACCTTTTTTTGACAATTCTTTTTTCTGGGACCAGGGATCAAATTCCAGCCCTTGTGCTTCCAAGGTAGGTGCAGTGCCACTTGAGCTAAATCCCTGGCCCTTGTTTTTGACAATGATATTTTGTTCTAAAATGTATGATAGATATTGGGGAATAGAAAATATTAAAGGGGAAAGGGGGTAGGGGTAAAGAAGGGAAAGAAAAAATTGGATGGTATAAAAAGGAAGTAATGCTTATATGTATGGGGCAAGAAACTGAAGGGTGGGGAGAGAAAAAAATGGGTTAAGTTGTGTCATGTACTGGTACAAATTCTCAATGTCGAGTGTGATCATGATGTATATATAAAATATCCCAATAAAATCAATAACAATAATTGGACCAAAATAAATTTCAAAAAAGTAGAGAAAACATTTTTACAGTTAAAAAAAAAATCCACAGAGGGGATCTGGGGATATGAACCATGGACACAATAAGATTGACCAAAAGCTTGGTTGACGGTGATTTTATTGGGCTGGAAATAGGTTTTTATAGCAGTAAAACACAGTCACGGGGACAATAGGACAAACTTGGGAGAGGAGAAACCCCAGTGTCTGTGCATGAAGTCACAGTCAACCATTACCTCTGGGGGAGACAGCTCCATGCTGTAAGGAAATATCTTTGTCTTGAGGGCATCTCAAACCAGGACAGCCTACAAACATACTTATCTAGGGGACATGAACTAGCAGAGTAGCCAAGGACAAAGACTGCATCATGTCACTCTCAGGTGCTGGTGGTCTAGGAGCTTACTGGAACCTTTGTCCACCTGCACCTGGAGTGACTCAGTTTTCCAGAGTCTAAGGCTCAGTGTGTGGGTTGTATGCTCTTGGCTCCCTCCACAAATGTCCTTGTGGTTCTGCTGTTCACAGGAACTGGGAGGAGCAAATAGTTGTTCTGGGGCTCTGGTAGCTTAGGTTCTATTAGGGTGTCAATGTCATGGTGTGCATTTGGGATATTGTAAAATTGAGGCTCTCTGCAGCTGTCAATATATCTTTTTGAGCATCTTAGGAAAGCAGGCTTTGATTAGAGCATCTTGAAGAATCAGTTTCAGATGTGCACATCCATTTATTTTTCTTGGGGATGAGGTGGAAAATCAGGATTAAAAAGAAAATCAGGATTAAATTAGTCCTTTTAAGTCCATCATTTAAAAACACAGCTGTTGGCTGTGAAATGCATCCTCATTCTTGCAAATAAAGATAAGACTTAGAATACAAATAATTTTTCCTACAAAGTTTAGAAATTTAGCCAGGCCTGGTGACTCAAGCCTATAATTCCAGCACTCAGGAGAGAGAGAGGCAGAGGCAGGAGAATTGCTGAGCTTGAGGCTTGCCTGAGCTACATAGTGAGCTCAGGGCCAGCCTGAACTACAAAATGAGACCCTGTCTCAAAAAAAACAAAAAAAAAGTTTAGAAATTTAAATTTTGTGTTCTTAATGAATTAAAGTGGCTTAAATTTATTTCTCAAACTGAAAATGCTTAAAAACCTTGATTTATATGTAATTAGAAAACATCTCTGAAATTAAATTGTTTTGTATTATTACTGGTTTCATAAGTTTGAATTGAACTTAGATTATGCAAGTATAGATAGTTGGAAAATTGCTTTACCTTTTAATTTTTTTCCCCTTACCCTTGCCTCCTTTTCTGTTATGTAATCAATTTGGATTTAAAAGAAGCAGAAAGAATCACTGTGTTTGGTCCCAATTTCTCCACGCTATCAGTAAGCACACTGGAATGTAATCAACAAAGGCACTTTATTATTCATTCCACTGCATGCAGAGGAGGTCCACCAAAGCAGGTTGGCAATCCCGTCTCATTGCAGTACATACTTTTTATAGGTAATTTTTAGGTCACATATGCAGAAGGATGTTTTTCAAACATGATTGGTTATAAGAAAGATGAGGTTATACTTGTCTTTTGCTATGGGAGGATAGTATCTTCATCTTGTTCAACCCCTAGCAACTAGGATGGAAGGTTCCCTGGTTCTCTTTTGATCTAACTTTAAGCAATACAAAGGAACAGGCTTCCTGTGGTTGATT
This sequence comes from Thryonomys swinderianus, assembly GCA_004025085.1. NCBI lineage: Eukaryota > Metazoa > Chordata > Mammalia > Rodentia > Thryonomyidae > Thryonomys > Thryonomys swinderianus. The sequence continues at coordinate 16,304 of PVIC010025881.1, forward strand.
TGTGTAAAGAGGACAGGCAGTTACTCAGTTACAGCTATATCTACAGATCTTCTCAAACCTTTGATTATACAAGGCACAGCTATGCTCACTGACCTATCCCAGATGATGGGAAGTCATAAAAGTTGAGACTCTTTGGGTCCCTTCATTCCCCCCTAGGACTAGTACCAATTAGACCCAATCCTGGGCTTGTTCTATGGGCTTATATTGGGATTTTAGGACCATTTGCTGAATAGTTGATACACATTCTTTGACAGAGGTCACAAGTCTATTTACAATACAAGGTCCAATAGTAAGAAGCAGAAGTAGTGGATAACACACCTGGATGTGTTTCCTGTGAAAATCTGGGTGGATATATGTGGAGGCTACTGATCCATCTCTTTTTGTTTGAAGCTTGAGTGGATTGGCTGGAAAGAAAGCTTTTGCCTAAGAGAGACAGAAGGGGGACCCTGGGAAGTGGGTAGCCCACTTACATCACTTTTCAGAGGGCTTTTATGGAGCAAAGCCCTGAGATGCAGGGGTTCTAGAGTGGGACAAAATTACAGTTAAGTAGTAACATTACAAATACAATAGCTTGAGTAACATTGGTACCTTGAGAAATCACACTTAATAGACAAACCATGAACCTCTTTTTTCTTTCCCCCAGGGAGGTGGGTTAAAGTCTTAGCTTTTTACCTCAGGAGATTGGCTCCCATTTTAGAATATCAAATGCTATTGTTTATTCTAAAGAGGCTGGGCTCTCCCTAGAACATCTGGGGATGGCTACTTAGAAGATCAATCATGTTTGTCTTACATGAGTGGAATAGCTTTTTTCTCTGGCAACACTAATCTCCAAATTGGCTTTTGTTTTGCTTTTTTTCCAAGTGCCAGTCCTATCTGACTAACACATGTCTACTTTTTTTTAAACCTATAATATTTTTCCCTCTGAATAGGTACCCAAACTGCCATGAGGGGCAATGGGCAAAGACCAATCTAACTTCTTCTAGCTGGAGAGGGTCGTAGTTGTAAAGGCAGACAAGGTCACTCCACAGAGGGTCTATCTAAAGGCCCTTAATAGACTCCGTACATTGTTATCTTAGGTAGGTGTACAGCTTTGAGTCTGGATGAGACAAAAGTAAAAAGGCAGTTAAGAACATATGGACTGGGCCAGAGATTTAGCTCAGTGGTTCTGGCACCTGCCTCACAAGTGCAAGGTCCTAAATTTGATACCAGTAACCACATACAATGCTGGGCATGGTGATTCATGCCCACCAGCAATCAATACCACATACCACAGTACTGGGTGTGGTGGCTCATGCCTGTAATCCCAGCACTCGGGAGGCAGAGACAGGAGGACTGCTGAGGTTGAGGCCTGTCTGGGCTACATAGTGAGCTCAGGACCAGCCTGAACTACAAAGCAAGACCCTGTCTCAAACAAACAAACAAACAAACAAACAAACAAACAAACAAACAAACAAGAACACATAGACCAAAGTGTAAGGCCAAAAGGGTTACTATGAATACAATCAGTAATTGTTTTTACCAGGACAAACCCATAGTAGCCTTCCACAGAGTGGCTAAGGAGAAGATCCACAGTGTCTCAGAATATGACATAACCTAAATAGCAATTGGAATATTAGTGGATGGATTGGGGCTTTTAGGCACAATTAAGAAACAATGAGTGGAAAGAAAACTAACCCAGTTACAGTCTAGGAGTTGGGGAAATAACAAGTTACCTCTTTTCCTGTGACTCCTTTCATTCAAATATGATGGCTAGAAGGGAGGCCAGGATTGGAGAGAGGGACCGAGAGAGAGGCACCAGTGTCCAGCAGCAGACTTACTTCTTTTCCCTCTAGGGCCATAAACATATAGGGCTCCTCCATGGAGGTGACAGTCTGGCCAGAGGGAGAAGTCAGAGTTTCTTGGGCCCCTTCAGTCCAGCTGGACCAGTTGGTGAGAGGGGTTTGAATCTTGAGGCCTTCACCTCAAAGGGCAATTTCTTCTCCAGTGGTCACCTTTGTAATCAAGGCATGATCCAGGGGCCTCCTGTTGCAGTCCCTCCTGAAATGGCCTGGTTCCTTGCTGTGATAGCAGACAAGCTGAGTTGTTGAATTCTTCTTGGAGCCCCAAGAGTCAGACCCAGAGTCTGTTACTCTAAAAGCTGTGGCAAATGTTGAAGCCTCTTGATCTCTTTGTCTCTTGCCCTTGGCTCCCTTTATATTGCTTGTTTTAATTAGTACTTTTAAAACCACATAAAAATATTACATTTAATGTTAAACTGCTAAAGAAAAATTAAAAAGCAGGGAACATACTTAAGGCTCGATGAAAGAAATTGTAAGCATTCTAGCTGGCACAGAACAGTAGACAACTTACTCCAACCTGATTTAGTCTCAAATATACACAATGTATAAAGTAAATGCAGAATGGAGATATTTTAAACATGGCTAGGACTTGGCAAATCTAACATACTAAAACCATGATTACACTTTGAAAGAAATAGCACAAAAACCAATAAAAATTTTGAGATTTTCATTTGAAAATAATCTTAATGCTATTAAATTTACAAATATGTTAATTTAAGTACCCAATCTTATTTTCTCTAAAACACATTGCAAACATATAAATATATATTTTTCTATGTACCAATGTCCATTTATCATGGTTTGAAATGGGGAGAATAGATTTAGTTCCCTTAATCTGCAAGATATTAGGTGTTTTTTAAAGTTAACTTTAGCAAAATTTATACAAAATAGTAATTAACAATGATTATTTTTGTTAACTCACAAAGAAACACTTTTAAAACTGTGTTTTGTTAACATTTCTGTACTGAAGTATAGAAAAACTGAAATACACAAATATTGAGAAGTTTAAAATACCTTAAATTTCATTCCTGGTATCACTATCACAATTCACAGGGCAAATTACCTCATGTATTTGGGACAACTGTCTCAAAGTAACCTGCATTTTTCCTGACAACTCTTCATTCTCTCTTCTGCTAAGAACTGTAGCTCTTTCCTGTTTTTTAAAACCTTTTGCTACCATATCTATCATTTCTATCACCAAATTTATAACCACCACACGGACTGCCACAACTTCTTTTACCAAAACTAATACTGTCAAATTATGAACACATTTTTAAACTCATTATTTGCATTATTTAAACCAAGGGAAGTAAAGTTTACATCTCCTCAAACCTTTTACACTTGCTAGAGGTCCTCAAGTTGAGCTTTTCTTATAGCTTTTCACACTCTGGCATGACAAGACATTTTTACTTAAAAACAAAAAAACACCTTATTTTTTCCTTCTACTTATTACCAGTCAACTATCTTCCTGCTTGCTTTTCAGACATTAAAACTTGCAATAACATTTTACAGTCTTTCTAAAATTTACTGAGTTGTTTCATTTATCTTTACTACCTTATAATGCTACACTTTAAAAATAACTATTTTTTTTTCACCCGTCCCCCCCTAAAAATAACTATTTTTAACTGGCTTAAAAACAGTATGGCTCTCAAAAGTTACAAAAGCAAATCCTGTCTTTTTTCCACTCTGTTTTCAATCACTTTTTAAAATTTTTTTTATTTTTTATTTTTTGAGACAGGGTCTCGCTTTGTAGTTCAGGCTGGCTCTGAGCTCACTATGTAGCCCAGGCAAGCTTTGAACTCAGCAATCCTCCTGTTTCTGCCTCCCGAGTGCTGGGATTACAGGCGTGAGCCACCACGCCTGGCACTGTGGTATGCGGTATTGATTGCCGGTGGGCGTGAGTCTCCACGCCCATCACTGTATGTGGTCACCGGGGATTGAACTCAGGACCTTGCGCTTGCAAGGCAGGCACCGGAACCACTGAGCTAACCCTCCGGCCCTCCATCACTTTTATGTTTGCAATCTTGCCATACTTTTTAAAGTACTCTCTCAAATTATGATTTTCTGTATGTTTATAATGCCATCAGCAAAGATCATTTTCACTGTTAGGGGGCACAAGGCTTTATAGAATCCTCTCTAGAAGTAGCTCTCTTTGGTTTTATTACATACCCATCAATTTTGTGTGGTAGAGCACACATTACTATTATTTTATCCTATTAAAGATACACATTTATCTCTGTATAACAACTTTTACAGCTCTCTTTGTAAGTCACGCAGAATTTTTTAATAAAAGTGTCCCTTTTCTATAGTTTTTAACATATTTTTACTTACTATGCACCTCTAATAACACATTTTTAGCTATTAAAATTTGAAGTGATTTCCTTTGCTCTTAGATCCTTACATTTTACAATTTGACCAACTGCAACAGTAGTAACAGTAGCAACCTTGAGTTTTCATCAGCAATAGGGATACAAAAAAGCAAGTTTACTCTATAATTACAATCTAAGAATTCTATAATACACAAGAAACATTTTAAACATGCCAATTAACATTAACCCAGGAGAAACAAAGATACATTTATAATTAGCTAAAAATCTGTAGCTTGCATTTTTTTCTTGTAAAATGTCTTTTGTCTGATAGAGCCAGTTATGCAATTTTAGTTTTAGACCTTACACCTTTTATACACAGCATAAGACTGATATCAAAGTGCTAGCTTGGTACCTCTTTAAAACTTTTAGCTGTTTTAATTTACTCATCAGTTTTACCAACACAACCCAGGCAAGACCAAGCAACACTTTTACAATAGGAGAGCAATGTTAGACCATCCTTAGTTATATTAACAACTTCTGGCATTTTATAATAATTATTTTGACCCTTTTACGTAGACCCCATCATTTCAATCCAATTTATAGCCAAATCATGCCAAGACCAAAACCAAGACCAAAAGGGGCAAGATGAAGACTCAAGGAGCAAACCAGATGGTTGCAAGCTGGGCTAAGAGTGATTATTGCTGCTGTTTTATTTTTGTTTTTGTTTTTAAAAACTGCTGGTGGTGAGTTGACATCCTGAGTCTCCAAGGGGGCCGAGCAAAAGTCTCCTGGGGCACACTTTCCTCTCTGGAAAGGATGGGAGGCCGGGCTCACTTCTTGCAGGGCCTGGGTAGCTGGCCAAAGTTACCAGAAGCTGCTTCCAGATTTCCAGGTCAACTGTTTGGAAGGCAGCTATGTTAACCACTTTATCCCCTCGATTTACAACCACAGGCTTTTTACAAATCTTCATGTCAGCTAGCAGGATCTTATCAGGGTTCAGTCAATTTCCATGGTTACAGGTAGTTACAGGGGAGGGACTTGGTTGGGATGACCTGGGGTCCCATAGACAACTGTTTTGACCCTGAATATAGTCAGTAAATCAAAGGTGCCATCCTCTGGCCAACCCACATTGAAAGTGGGCCACTCATCTCTGCAAAAGATAAAAATTTCCCTTTTGTGACATGAAGACCTAAATTCTCAGCTGTCTTTCTCACATCTTTAAAATGATCCAACATTAGGATCAGAGGGGTGCTCTGACTTTGTCCCATTATTCTAAACCCAATCGCTGTGCAGAATGACACAATGACAACAAAGACAAAGATGTACTTATATGGAGAGACACAATGAAAGACAATGAAATGAGAACCATGGATCTCAAATAACTCTCTCTGGTGGTTTCCACCTGAGATGGGATCAAAAGGACTACATCCTCATCAAGTGGCTTTTGGGATGTCTTCTGAAGCCGTTTGTGGGAGTCTTTCCGAGCATCTGCTAGACTATTTCCACCACTCAAAGAGTCTGGACTTTCACCAAACAAGTTCAAAATCAGATTTGAAGTCATAAATCAAGAGAGATGCACCACTTACTAAGAATAAGTCAAACAGAAGAGTGTCATTCATGGGTGTTCCTTCAGGCAGTGGAGGATCCCAGACGAGTCCCCAAAATGTTGGGTCCCAATTTCTCTATGCTGTCAGTAAGTACCCTAGAATGTAACCAACAAAGGTATTTTATTATTCCATTGCATACAGAGGAGGTCCAGCAAAGCAGGTTGGTGACCCCATCTCGTTTCAGTACACACTTTTTATAGGCATTTTTTAGGACACATGCACAAGGATATATTTTTTAAACATGATTGGTTACAAGAAGGGTGAGATTATACTTGTCTTTTACTATTGTAGGATAGTGTCTTCATTTTGTTCAACCCCTAGCAACTAGGATGGAATGTTCCCTGGTTCTCCTTTGATCTAACTTTAAGCAATACAAAGGAACAGGTTTCCTGTGGTTGATTTGTGTAAGGAGGTCAGGCAGTTACTCAGTTACAGCTATATCTGCAGATCTTCTCAAAGTACACAAGACACAGCTATGCTCACTGACCTTCTATCCCAGATGAGGGGTCACAGCCATTCTATCCCAGATGAGGGGATGTCATAAAAGTTGAGACTCTCTGGCTCCCTTCAACTGCCTTTAGAATATCCTGAACAAATTGATTAGTTCCTTAGACTAACTATATAGCCCTGTGACCATATTTAGAAATTATTTACTAAACACAAAATTTATTGATGTATTTGAAAAAGTTTTAACCACTCAGTTTCTACAAAGTTACTCTTTATTATAGATGGATGGAACTCACTTAGAGATTGAATAGCAATGTATGACTTTGAGCAGGGAGGTGGTTCTGTGAGGGACACATTGGATAGTATGTTAGGAAAGTTTGGAAAACTCAGCCATTTGCTTCCTGATAGTGACACAGGAGAGTTAAGGCCTAAGTCCCCACCTGAAACATGAGTTCATGTTCTCTAAAAATCAAATAATGAATTTTAGGAACAAGGGAGGTTTGAATAGGAAAATTTTATTGAGAAAGAAAGCTTCTGCATAAGAGAGACAGAAGAGGGAACCCAGAAAATGAGTAACCCACCTACCTCACTTTTCAGAGGGCTTTTATGGAGCAAAGCCATAAGGTGAGGTGGGTCTGAAGTGGGAGAAAATTACAATCAACCAGTAACATTGCAAATAGAGTCACTTAGGTAACATTGGTACAATAAGAAACCATACAAATTAGACCAAACCATGATCAACCAGTAAGGTTAAAAGTATAATTGCTCAGGTAACATTGATTAAATGGGGTTCCAATGAGAAATCAAGTCAGTAACAATTGAACAGGAATTTTTGACTCAGACTCCTTTTGGAAGGTGGGTTAAAGTTTCAGCCCTCCATTCCAGGAGGTTGGTGTCCTCTTTAAAATATCTGGCAGCTGTCTATTTGGAATATCAATCACAGGTATTTATCCTACATGGGTGGGATAGCTTTTTTCTCTGGCAATGTTAACCACCAAATTGGCTGTTTGCAAGGGCCATTTCTATCTATCTGCCTACCACATGCCTAGCTAGCTTTTCTACCTGTAATAATAGGACTCTGTTGGCTTGACATCATGGGTATTTTATGCTCTTCAGTGGGCTTTTGCTTCTTGCCTCTTTAGAAGCAGGATTTGGTGACAAATTAAAAATTTCCTTCCATGTGGGGCCAGAGGGTTATCTCAGTGGTTCTGGCACTTGCCTTGCAAGCTCAAGTTCCTGAGTTCAATCCCTGGTAACCACATACAATGTTGGGCGTGGAGACTCATGCCCACCAGCAATCAATATTATATACCACAGTGCCAGGCATGGTGGTTCACACCTGTAATCCCAGAACTCGGGAGGCAGAGACAGGAGGATTGCTGAGTTCGAGGCTTGCCTGAGCTCAGAGCCAGCCTGAACTACAAAAAACGCGAGACCCTGTCTCAAAAAAAACATTCATTCCATGTTTCAGTATGTTTGATATCACATTGAAACCTCTTGAATTTGTGTTCAGATTGGACATGCTGGAACTGTGTGATTGTTCAAGATAAATATCACTTCACTGGGTGTAAATAAGGCTTTTGTGCATTGGTGTAGATAAAGTTGCTATTGAAAATCTGTTATCTTTTTAACTGGAAGAAGCAAACAAATGAGTTCATAAAGAAGAAATAAAATTACTTTTATTTTACATCCCTTCTTATTCTAGTTCTTCTTATGCACACATGGTATACATATAGGTAGATATAAATGATTTTAATTGTTTTATTATGAAAGAAAATATAGATTACTTACAAAAGGGAAGATACCTGTAATTCTATCATCCAACCATATATCTATTTCTGTTGCATTTTTTAATTGAATTCTTTATTGGTACAATTTATACACATCTCTAAATCACATATAACATTGGGGAATTTGTACCAGTATATTACACAAGTTAATTCTCACTTTTACCCACATCCCCACCCACCCACACCTCCTCCCCCCCTTATACATGCTCTTTTAGTTTCTTTCTGTACCATATTCATTCCTTCCCCTCATCAAATTCCCACACCAAGGTTCCTATAGAAATATTCCACTCTATAAAAGCTGTCCTACTTTCTAGAGCTCATTTGCATCTACAGGTGTTCATGCCAAAGAGAAGATCCGGAAATTGTCTATCTGTGATCTATTGATTTCACTTATTAGTATATCTTCCAGGTGTCTCCATTTGTGCCTAAATGGATCGATCTTGTCATTCTTTATGGCAGAGTAATAATCCATTTTATTAAAAAACCACATCTTCTTTATCCACTCTCCAGTCGATGGACATTTGGGTTGTTTCCAAGATTGAGCTATCACGAACTGAGCTGCTATGAACAAGGGTGTACATCTGTCTTTCCAATGTGATTTTAAAAATTCTTTTGGGTATATTCCTAGCAGGGGGATAGCCAGGTCAAAT
>PVIC010025882.1:0-24948 GCA_004025085.1 Thryonomys swinderianus
TAGTGAGCTCAGGGCCAGCCTGAACTACAAAGCGAGACCCTGTCTCAAAAAAAAAAAAAAATACAAAAAAGTATCTTTGTCCTCTTATTTGGCAGTGAACCACCTCAAAACCTGACGAATAAAAGCAGCAAGAGAATTTTCCATGATTTGAAGGGAGTCCTTTCTCAGGTCCCGCCCGAGCTCCTGTGTGGGGGTTTGGCCGTGGCTGGACGGTCCCGCCAGTGCCCTGAACACGTGCGGCTGTTGATGGCGGCTGTCCTCTGGGCAGCACCGGGGCCTCTTCACCATGCAGCTACTTCTTTAAGGTCTTTATGTACACCGTGTCTTACTTGTGGGTATTAATTTACTGTGTACAAGCTATATATGCTGTATAACAAACCATTCCAAATTTGAGAGTTTTGAGCTCTGGGGCTTTTTGATGTGGTTATTTGGGATTTTTTGGTCCGTTTTGCCAGTTGGTGGACAGCCTGTAGGTTGGTTCTGTCTGACCTCATCAGGGCAACTGAGTGTAACTGGAGTCAATGGCTAGAATACCCAAATAGTTTTTGATAATAACAAAGGAATCCCTCCTTTTTGTTTTTTCTTGTCTCCTTGTACCAGCTTCTGTTTCAGATGGTCTCACACAGCATTGTGTTCCAAAGGAGGAAAACAGCGGAAAGGCCACTTAATGCTGAGGCTGTCAAACTCTCACAAAGTCACTTCTGCCCCATCTGTGGGTCAAAGCAAGTCTCGAGGCCAATCAGACTCAAACGATAGTGGAACAGGGTACCTTTTGAAAAGCACTATGCACAGAATTTGTAAATGGGTTTAGTCTCTGCAGGCTGCCTCCTCTGCTTACTTTTAGGTGTATTCTTCCTCTGCTCCTGCCTTAAATGTCAACATCCCCTTTTGCTTCTCTGTATAAGCTCCATCAAGGAGCCCAACCAAACTCAAGTGCCATTTCTTCACACTCACAAAAGGGAAACTCATTATTGTTCCTCCGAAACAGATTTCACCTCCAATTGTTCCAGTTTAGTTTGCAGCACCAAACTGTGCTCAGTCAGTCCCGCTGATAGGGCAACATCTGTGGAGAGGCGTAAAGGAGATAGGAAGGTGAAGCCCATGAGACCATGAGATGCAAACACCAAGGAACATCGAATCAAAGCTGTGGAGTAGGATGTGCTTTGAATTTCAGGGGAGAATCAAGGTGGCCAGAGTGCTTGGAACACTATTAGTTATGGGGAGCAAATAAGGAGAGTGAGTTTGGAAAGATCAGAGAGACGCGAGGCTATTCAGAGGCTTTAGCTTTCGTTCTATTGACGGGAATCTGTTGGAGAACTTATGCTGACTCATACTATATTTTTAAAGAATCCTCATATTACTTTGTTGAGATTAAACATTAAGGAAACAGAAAAACTGAGGGAGCTAGCAGTGGCCAGGAGCCAATTTTAAAAGTTTATACTAAAGGGAAAGAACTAGGTCGGTAAAGGAGATGTCAGTGCCCGGGATCCAGTTTGTCTTACTTGGGATTTCAAGGCTTGCATCATAGATCTTCCCACTGATGCATCATTGAGCTGCGCAGACCCCCGGCTGGCCTACTGCTGTCCTTTCCAGAAGGTCAAGGGCGTCTCAGAGTCACAGCATGCACTCTGCACTCTCATCCTGCCAATTGTACTGTCCTCCCTTAATGACACCACAGCAAATTGTATGGAATTTGATTATTTAGCACTTAATCTTCTCCTTGTTGCTCGTCATAATTGGGTGGGAATCTTGTCTTGTTTATTTTCGTATGCTTCTTTCTGGGCCTGTCTCCTTTAGAATAAATTGTCAAAACTCATGTCATGCTTTCTTGTATCTCCAGACCTCACATCTTAAAAAGAAATGACTTTCGGTTTCTCTTTAAGTAAAATTTCATTAGTGCTTTTACTACAAATTCTGACTTTGTCTACCGCGTGCCAGATAAAGTGATACCAAATTGCATACCCTCCCATTACGGTGCCAGACGTCTTCATATTCCATTACTCTCAGAATCCAACGCTTTGAATGTTTGCATAAGGAGAAATCATTAACGGGATGTCATAAAGACCTGAAATCTGAAGGATTCTTCTCATTTGATTCTCACACTATTTTGTGGGGGTGGGGAGTAGTCGTAGTGGTAGTTGTTATAATCTTGTTTTCTGAGGTTCGGTTTTCCTGAATTCAGTCATTGTGGCACTGACTGTAGCTGGGTTCATCAGCTTTTGGTTACTATTAGAAAATATATAAGTAGGCTTATAAGGAGCATTTTATTTTATCCCCCAGTTATTGATGGTCTAGGCCTTGATCTAATAGACCTAGTGGCCCAGAGGGAGTGTGGGATAGTGATGGAGGGGTATGTGCAACAGAATAAAACCACTCACTTTATGTTCAAAAAGCAAAACAGAAGAAAAGGAAGGGAAAGAGTCTTACTATTCTTTTCAAGGAATGGAGCCAGTGACCTACCACTCACCCCCCTCCTGGAGTTTCCACCACTTCCAAATACTACCAGTCTGGGGGTTGTGGCTCCGTATGTATCTGTGGAACATCTGAACCACAGCATACACCTTGCCACTTCCCATGGCCTCCTTATCTGTAAAACAAAGATGATCTAATAAAAACATTGTCATAGGTTATGCACAATTCATTGTCTAAGAATTGTTCTTAGACATAATACATGCAATTTAATAGTGCTTGAGTTAGTCCTTGAAGATGAGTTCAGTGAAAAAGTTAGATAGCTTAGCATAAACTTTTCCTTTTTTTTTTTGATTAGGTTAAAAGTATGAGTTTGTATTTGCCTATAACTAATAAAATGATATATAGGCCATGTCAGTTTTCTCAAAACACATTCAAGGAAATAAGTACTTTTTCTCTAAACACGTTAGTAAAAGAAGAATTTATTGTCAAAAAGCATATGTACATGTCCTTAAAGAAATGGCTGTGCAGGGCCGGAGGGTTAGCTCAGTGGTTCCGGTGCCTGCCTCGCAAGCACAAGGTCCTGAGTTTGATCACTGGTAACCAAATACAATGTTGGGTGTGGAGACTCACGCCTACCAACAATCAATACCACACACCAGTGCCAGGCGTGGTGGCTCACGCCTGTCATCCCAGCATTCGGGAGGCAGAGGTAGGAGGATTGCTGAGTTCAAGGCTTGCCTGGGCTACATAGTGAGCTCAGAGCCAGCCTGAACTACAAAGCGAGACCCTGTCTCAAAAAAAAAAAAAAAAAAAAAGAAAAAAAAGAAATGGCTGTGCATTTTATTAGCTATCAGAAAATAACATGAATATAATCATAAAATTACCCAATGCAAAATCCTTTCATGATGAAACAAATTTCTGAATTAGCTTTTTTCCATTTGACATGTTATTCATTAGCACTGATTAGTGATGTCTTTTCAAGATTCATTGGGATCAAATTTATAAAAATTATACTATCAGTCTTGTTGCTATTATTGTTATTTTATGATGTAAGAAGAGTACTGAACATGTCACGTGGGAGATCTGCACTTTCCTTTCTGTCCTTAGCCAGATTAAAACAAGTTTCTGTCACCAGAACCTAGACTGCGCTTGACTTTTGCAAGACCAGGAAATATGCTGTGGAATGGCAATTAAATATAATGAGAAAAGAAAGCCAAAGTAATCTTTGAGCCTTTAGACTGGTACTTAGCATTGCATTAAAGGGCAGCCGAGGTAAATATATCCCCCACCCACCCACCAAAAAAATTCACTTAAGAATCCACACTGTGGAATTAAAGGAAACTTACAGCTCAGCTGTGATTCTCAAACTGAAATGTCGTCTCAGGGGCATCTTGTGGTGTAGAAAACTACAAGATTAATGAAATTCATTTTCTTGACTCACTTTTTCCAATAAGTTAAAAGGGAATAGGAAATTGAAATTAACAAAACTGTTACATCTTTGATCTTATAATGAAATTGTTAACTTGCCACAACATTATAAAAGATACATATTAAATTAATCAACTGTTGCTTGCCTCTTGAACAATCATTTTCTTCTGCCATTAACTTGCTTGTGTAATCTTCTTTGATCCATCCTGTGACTTTGGTTTTGAAGTTTGCTGGAACTGATGCTACCTCCCAACCAAGACAAATATGTCATCTTCTGAGCTTTGATTATATTAAGGACAGGTATATGACCAAAGATGGGATAGCAGTGAGAATATTCAAGATCTTATGCATAAATAACTAAAAGAAGAAACCAGAGCTGTATAGGGCAACTATACAAGGCTGATAATAAAAACACCGAGTATGTACATGTAGACATTTTTGGTAGCATCTAAACCATTAGATCTATCCTCCTGGAAGCATTTTTAATCCTAAAGCCATTACCCAAATCAGTAAAGTCTGTTCATTGCTTTCATCTCCAAAGAGGTACAAGTAATTCAGAAAGGATTAGATAGTAAGTTCTTTATATGAGTGTCTCCCTGGGCTGATACTCTCTGAAATATCTCAAATAAACCCTGACAATGGTAGATTCTATATTTTTCTTAGGGAAATACCTGTGAAAACATTCTCAAAAATTCTTAAGTTACACTAATGTGGCATAACATGGAATTCTTAAAAAATTAATTTCTATAGAAAAGTTATCAGTAAAAAGATAAAAAGGGTATAGAGCAATAATCCAGTTGGGGGAGGACTTCTCTATGTACTTGCTTCATCTCTGAAGAACATTTGTGGTTTGGTTTAAACACATGAGAGTCCCTCCCTACAGCAGAAGTGGACCCCAGAGATGGGGAGCGGATAAAGCCCCACTGACATCTTCCCAGTTCTATTTTTAGTTCTATCTTCTTCTCCTACTATCCATCTTCTTCTACACTTTTGACAGAATATTCTGTTCCTGGAAATCATTGCTGAAGTCATGACAGAAATGACACGATGTCACAAAGTATCTAACGAGTGTTTTTTAAGACTCCCAAATGTCAAGTTGATTCACAGCAACATGAAGACTTTTATGTAAGAAACTTATGGAGTCTTCTCTAGGAGACAACTCCAGAAATAGTTGTATTATACAACCCTCGAGGAAAATTTTGATGTTATAAATATTTAACAAATATTACAAGCAAATTGGTTAATATTAATAAGATTTCTAAGAGTTTCCTAGCTAGACTATTCAAGTTCATTCTCTCTCTTTTTTTTTAATTTTCACATTTACTGAGTCTGCTGTGTTCCAGTCATTATGCCTATATCAGCAATGGCAGTGCTTGGAAGCCTAGTACTTATCTAGTTGAAAGAAGAAATGAAAAAATATGAGATTGAATAATTTTATTTTTTATAAATTGAGTAATTTTATTGGTGCATTTTAGGAATACATTAGAATCAACTTCCTCATTGAGAATTTGTACATGTACACTATATCTTGATTCAACCTCCGACTCATACATAAGCTTTGTTTCCATTTTTTCCTTTTCACCAACAAACTTGTTCTTTCTCTTTGTATTTCCCTGCTCCCACCCAGCTCCCCTCAAATTATTATAATTTATAAATCAATATTAGAAGGCTAGAGTTGCACCCAAGGTACTAAGAGGAAGAGAAGGCAGACCATACTTTCTACCTTATAGGATTATAGAAGTTTTAAAAAGAAGAGGACTTGCACTAGCCCAACGAGTATATACAAATTCTTAAGGAGGTTAATCTGCTTCAGGCTGAAAATGTAGCTTTGCAAAGAAGTAGGACAGAATTGAAGACATTTAGTGGGTTCCAAATGTTCGGGCAAATCATTGCATAGTTACTCTTCGGAAAGATGGAAGAGACAAGTCTTGTGGATGGAATGAGATCATGAAAGAAATAATAAAACAAGTTCAAGGGACTGTTTCTTTCCATTCATGTTAAAATTGTCCTGGTAGCTGGGCGTGGTGGCTCACGCCTATAATCCCAACACTCGGGAGGCAGAGGCAGGAGGATGGCTGAGTTCAAGGCTTGCCTGGGCTACATAGTGAGCTCAAGGCCAGCCTGAACTATAAAGCGAGGCCCTGTCTCAAAAAAAAAAACTGTCCTGGTGGAGAATGTTACATTCAGGTCATTTAGAAATGGACATCTAGCCACAGCTTAGAGGAACAGAGATTGAGACAGGTGTTTTTTACTCCTTCCTAAGACGGTTCCAAGAAAGCAGTTTGGTTATAAAAGAGATTTGATCTATAAATATTCCTGAGAATTTTATTGTAGTCATATTTCGATCAGTATCACTGATGCTCACTTCGTCCCCCATCACGTTAAATTTAGAAACTTAGGGTGTACGTCTGTATATTTTGGAGTTCTTCGTGAATCCAAGAGGCCCCTTGTGAGTTGTCAGGTATTCGTGGAAAGAAGGAATTCTCCAAGTGAGTACAGCCCAGCAAATGAAGACAGACAGTCACAATGCACACTTTTTAAGTTTTTCTTAATGAAATATAGAGTGATGTGTGTGAGCGTACATGTATCAGTTACCTGGAAAATTCATATCTGAGCTTTGTATATATGCTTATCTGACATAAAAGGCTAAAAGTTTAGTCTATCCCAATAGTACTGGGGAAAGCTGTAATTTTTCAACATATTTTACGTGTTAGGAATGCTTTAAAATATTAGCGTCATGGAATTAATTCTGATATTTGCAAGTAATAAATTCAGTAACTTCAGTAACTTCACTGCTGTTTTGATAAACTGTGCTCAGCGATGATCTATTGATCGCAGTTAGGGGAAAACTACAAACCAGAGATGCATCTGGCACCAAAATGAAGACTTTACCTTTGTTCCTAGTGTAATATCCTCTTATTGTAATTTGATAAAAGCATTTAAAATGGATTTGCTGATGGCTTAAAGTGTAGCTTTGGTCAATAGAAAGGATAATATTAAAAGGGAAAAGCAAGATAATGTGTATGAAAAGTGTACCTTTCAATTCTCAGAATGTGGAGGTCTTTATCTCTTGCTAAAATTAAGAAAGGAAAAATAGATTATTTAGTGTTCAGTTAAAAAATAATCCTGTAATCATTAGTCAAATTGAAGAAAAAGAATGAACAAAATTTTCTTTTATCTTTCTTCTACAGAACTTCATCTCATAATTACTTACAGTATCCATCAACCATACGGTCTGATTAAATATGTGCTGATTTTTTCCACATTTGCTGTTCCTTGGGTTGACCGCCCACTGTGTGAGAGGGGTCCTGGGTTTAGAGTCCATGGGCACTAGCCTCCTGTGGAGGTGGGTGTCTGGCTGGCTGGCCACCCATAAGAACTAGAAGGTTCTCATGGCCAAATCACCCCTTTCCCTATCTCTCATCTTTGTCTGTTTTGCACAGTTGCTCAATCCAAAAAAGTGTACTTATCTGAAATGAATTAGCTTCAACATAAGTTTCACTGAAACGCTCAAAACTGTTACCCTGACTAGCATTCATGCATTTTCTGAATAAAGATCTTTAGAATAACATCTAACAATGCAATATAATCAGTCTCATGTGTGGTAATTTCTTATTTCTAGAAATCTGTTCTATAAAATAATACCCAAAATATTGATTCTTATGGAACAAAAATATCTACAGTGAGTACACAAGGAAGAACAAAGAATGCCCTAAAAAGAAAGTTTAAAAGAATTTACAAATGTGACTGTTGAAAACATCACAGCTTTTTGTGGAAAAAATTGTATAAGGAAAAGCAGATCATGAATCTAGAGCCAAAGACAAAGATAGTCTTAAGTTTAGTTCCAAAGAGAAAGGCAAAGCCAAGTTGGGCAGTTTCTGGCAAACTGTCAGGCGGGAGAGACACACAGCTGAGACTCCAGAGCCTTTTTGGAAAGAGCAGCGTGTGTGGCAGGACCGGAGTCACGTCCCTCTGTCCAACAAATACTTACTGTGAAACCCTAGAGGGCCACTCATGGAGCCGAGGGCGCAGGTACGGAAACCCTGACGAGGCCAAGCGCCCGCCAAGGAGATTCCCGCAGGCCACCGGGAGTGGTGGTCGGTAAACATTCAACCAGAAGAAAACTGAGGAGTGACATGTCCGCGATATTGTGTGAGCGCAGCTCCGCCTGGGAAATTTGAGACGTCAAAGAAGATTCACAGAGGCTGAAAACCTCCACCTAAAGGGTGACTGAAGAAGATGCGGCCAGCAGGGCAGCAAAACGGCAGACGGGGGGCGGCAGGTGCATCTGTGGAAAGGCAAATGGTATTTTAGGGAAAGCACGTAGGGAAAGACGGGGCGACGCGAGGAGATCTGGTTTTTGTGCGCTCTAGGAAGGACTGTGGCCTTCTGCCGACGGGTGTTCAGGTTAGAATCCCGTGCCCACGGCCACCCCGCCCTGGACACGCCTGATCTCATCAGATTAGACACCCCCGGCGGGCAGAGTCCGGGCTGGACTTCAGGGAAACGGAGTAACAGAGCCCAGGGGAAAGTGTGCACTGGACCGAAAGACACTGCTGACCCAGGACCAAACACCCAGCTCGCCACCTGCGTGCGGCAGAGCTTGCAGACGGCTTCGGGATTTCGCGTTTGCGATGGCAGCTCCTCCTCAGCACCCGGCCCTTCTGCTTCTGCAAGCTGAGCGGGACTCTACCCACGCGCCTCGCCGTGTTACGGATGGCACATAAGTAGTTACACGCAAATACTTTCTGGAAAGGTCCACACAAGTATGAGACTCCGTTCTTTTCTCATCTCAATTATTTTTAAACTTTTATTGGTTAATAAATATGGAAACAGACTCATGTCAGTATGATTTCTAAGGTAATTTCTGAAGAATACAAAAAAAATATCACAGTTCAGTAATTTTTAGGGCTACTGTGGCATTCGTATACATCTGGTAAGAGAAATCTGATTCCCAAATAACACTGCTCAGGACCTTCTAAACAGTGTGCTTTTTATCTTGGTTCTGTATCTTGTTTCTTTCCGCTTACCCCGTTCCATTTCCATTATATTAATGAGCACTGCCTTTACAGAAGAGATGCTTCGTATTGAATACTATGGTAACTGTTAAAATCCACCATAAAAGTTTCCCATTTCTACAATCGGGAAGAAATCAGAGTAATTAAAGAGCCATTTAGGGAATAATGCTAGACAGCACTTATATGTTTTGCATGAAAATATGATTATATGTTCAATATATTACTTTTACAATCTTGAAACTAAAATCCTGATAAGCCATGGGTCATCTTTTCATTTTGTTGAAGCCTTAGAACATTTAATGCAATAAACTTTCCACATATACTTTAATAAAGAAAGAAAAGTCTACCTTCACATTTCAGTTCTCATCTTGTTTTATTTCCATGCAGATCATCAAGGATTTTTAGTGTAATTGCTTCGGGCAGATGTTCCAGCCTCTTAATGTGGCGATAAGAGACAGTAGAAGTAAAAACGATCGTTTAGAGAAGTTCACATGAAAGTTTGGTCATATTCATAAAAGAGACAGACAGGGACAACTTGAGGGTTGCTTTAAAAGTGCCAAATCATGTTTAAGTTTATAGTAAAAATGATGAATTGTGAAAACATTCTTAATTAATTTATAAAGAAAGAGAAGTTAAGGGACCGGAGGGTTAGCTCAGTGGTTCCGGCGCCTGCCTTGCAAGCACAAGGTCCTGAGTTCGATCCCTGGTAACCACATATAATGCTGGGTGTGGAGACACGCCCACCAGCAATCAACACCGCATACCACAATGCCGGATGTGGTAGCTCACGCCTGGAATCCCAGCACTCGGGAGGCAGAGACAGGAGGATTGCTGAGTTCGCAGCAGCTTGCCTGGGCTACACAGTGAGCTCAGGGCCAGCCTGAACTACAAAGCGAGACCCTGTCTCAAAAGCAAAAAAAAAAAAAAAAAAAAAAAAAGAGAAGTTAAATGGGCACAAATATTTAAGTTTCATTTTATAACTAGTGGCTACTAGCATACAAGTGCCTTTCAATTGACTTTTGATTTTGTCTAATGATGGAGGCGTCATGAGCTAGTAGCTATTAGCATGGTAGAGCATTTCCAGTTGACTTCTGACTGTCTTGTTTTTCGCCTCTCTGAATAAGGCGGGGTACATTAAAAGGCTGCTCTAACCCTTCATGGGGAGAACAGTGAGAAATAGTGTTAGGGGTAACGAACGGCACTGGGAGAAACTTTCTCACCACATCTACTGCAAGGCTCACAATTTTAATACATTCATTCAGAATATGGTTATGTTCTGTGACAAAATAGCAAGAGACTTTTTGCTTGTTTGTAGCGTGTATATAATATTTGATTGTATTCCGTTGACCTCATTAGCTGTTTCTTGAAACCTTTAAGCCAGTTAACCAATTAAGTACACACTTCTCATCAAGATTTTACTACTCTTGTCAATTATTTATAATTCTTTCAGTGATCTTTTGCATTTATTAATACCAATGTTTTCTTTTTCACAGGCCTTTTGTAGATCTCGTTTCATTGTTTTGGTAAATACTAGTGTGTCAAAGTTTCAGAGCTTTAGGGCAAAGAGGGACAAAAGCCAGTTCTTGAATTCTTGTAAACTTAAGAAATTTGCTCTTTCCCTGAAGAGCTAAGGAGACTGTTGATGATTCATTGGTGCTACAGTGATGCCATCTTTCTCCAATCAGAAGTTTACCTTATCTTTCTCTCGCTCCCAATTTCACCACCTTATGTAGCAGCTTTTAATGCCAGCCTATCATTTATATTCTTGTCTACTTCCAATTAATAAACTGAAGGTTCTTATCTATCAGGAACAAAGGTGGTTAACTTACAAAAGTGGATCCTACAGAGGACACCGGAGTGGAGAGGAACTTAGGAGTTAGTTCATGGAAACTTCAGAGTCA
Source organism: Thryonomys swinderianus (assembly GCA_004025085.1). Classification (NCBI taxonomy): domain Eukaryota; kingdom Metazoa; phylum Chordata; class Mammalia; order Rodentia; family Thryonomyidae; genus Thryonomys; species Thryonomys swinderianus. The sequence goes on from PVIC010025882.1 coordinate 10,760, forward strand.
TTATTTGTCAAGTGTGGCTCATCATCAGCGATAAAGAGCTAAAAAGAGGACATATTTCATTGACCCAGTTAATAAAGCTAAATCAATACCTCATCGGCATGTATTTCTAGCATAAGATGCTTGTAACATGCATTCTAATAATAAGCATCTTTAATTCGGGACATGGTTACACATGTGTGTCTGTTCCTGATGTGCTGTGCCCTACTGTAGTAGGGCAGTCCATTTGCTTTTGCTTTTAACCAAAAACAAAGGTGAAGTGAGCTAATTCCTCTGGGTATTGATCTAGCAGCAATAGCTCATTTAACACAGGTCTGACAGCAAGACGCTCTTGGTGACTGTGTTTCTTCCAGGAGAGGAAGTGCACAGACAGCTCTGCAGAGACGCCATCCTGCCCATCCCTGTGGCCTGTGACGTCCCGTGCCTGAAGGACTGCGTGCTTAGCGCGTGGTCCAGCTGGTCGTCCTGCTCTCACACCTGCTCGGGGAAGACTACAGAAGGAAAGCAGGTCCGAACACGGTCCATCCTGGCCTATGCAGGTGAAGGTAAGGCCGCCATCTTCAGGCAAGACTTAGGCTCCTGGAGAAAGTTGAACGCTTTGATGCATGTAGCCTGGCTAAAATGCCAATCTATAAAAATTAGCTAACAGGAAGTGAACGATGCTCAGTATATGCTGATGTAGTAAGCAGTTTGATTCTGTTCCTGAGATTTTATCTAGGAAATGAATCATTAATGAAGGAAGCTTCTAAAAGTGAACTCATTTTACTTTTTGCCAAAAACTCAAGTTCTTTTAATTCCAAAGTGTTAAACCTGTAAAAAAAAAAAAAAAAAAAAAAAAAAAAGTCTGAAAATGGTTCCCCAAATTCTACATTTAATTCTACATTTCTCATTTTGTCTAATTCAGTAGTAGGTTTTATCCTTTAAAACTTTCTTCTGCCATAGCAAAATATCACTATTATTATGTTATAAAATATTAAGTGGCATACACACTTATAAGAAAGTGTACTTTAAATCAATACTCATGTGACTACTGCTTGACTGGAAATTACATTTATTTTCTCCCATTCGAGTTTCTGAACAGAGGCTCTGAGTTCCAGCTGTTTTATATGTAGCTTGGACTCATTTTTAATGAGTGTTGCTTAAATCACTTCACCCTATTGGATGAAAATGCATGTTCACCGCATGGTTCTACCTCACTTGCAAGCTTTATCACCAAGAAATTCAAGGCTTTTGGCCATGGTCTCTTTATGGGACATTCAGGATCTCACTTTGTAGTTCAGGCTGGCCCTGAACTCACTATGTAACCCAGGATAGCCTTGAACTCACAGCAGTCCTCCTGCTTCTGCCTCCCGAGTGCTGGGATTATAAGTGTGAGCACCACGCTCCTGTATGTGATACTAGGATCAAACTTGGGACCTTGTGCTTGCCAGGCAGATACCGGAACCACTGAGCTAACTCCCTGTCCCTGGTCATTGTCTCTTAAACTCATATCCAAATGCTATCTTGGCCTGTGAGTGACCTGTTAATATAAGGCCATACTTACTTGTGTTTTTCTGGAAAATAACACAGAAGTAAGGAAAACATGTAAGTAAATCAGGTTTTTTTCACATTAAGTCATATTCTTTCTCAAGAGTGTAGGTATTTAAATATTATCAAGTTTAATCACTTTTGTCTTCATATAGATTGAGATGTGATAAGGGGTGGTTTTCCTGTGTAGTGAACGTGCATTTCTACGTATTCATGAAATTATACAATTTGAGGGAATTTTGTATGGTCAGTAACTTTTCTATTTTTCCATTTGTGAAGTGTTTTAGTGACACCTACAAGATAGCATTCATTTTTAATCAAACTTTCTCTTGTAATAGGTCTGGAAACATATTACTATCTTAAGCTTAATATACAAATATTTATAGTAACATGAGGGCATTTTTTATATATATAAAAAACCGGCATATGGGAAGATTCAGAACTTTCTCTTTAGAGCCTGAAATATTTTCCTGTTACCTTAAAGTTAAATGTTTGCTGCAAAGATAGTGTTATCTGTTGGAAGGTAGAAACTTTCAGAGAAAAAAATGGTGCTTCTTGTGCTGTTACACAATATCTCTAACCTCACAGAGATTATAGTCAATTTCAAGCTCTACCAGTGCAGATTATGTCCTGGGCTTCATTAAATCGAGATCTGTGGTAACCCTGCTTCCCAGAGACCTATTCAACTCTGCACACCCTTGATGTGTGACTAGTAATGAGTGACTTTTCACCCTGAGTCACATGGCAAAGATTTTGCTCTGCTTGCAAAAACTCACCAGTTCATTATTCATTCAGGAATATGCTCCACACAGGAAGGTCATGAGGTCTCCAAGGCAGAATTTGTGGTGGCTCTTTATTATGGATCATCCACTTAATTTGAAAGGGTGTGACTTTGATCCTTTTTAAATAAGTCTAGTAGCATCATAAGCAAGTTGTGCTGGAAATTATAGTGTTTATATAATAAATCAAAACCTAGCTTTTAACAGAAAAGACACTGGAAACTTGCTATGGAGTGTGTTACTATTTGACTATATTAATAACATGAAAACTGATATAGTGATCTAAAATATTTAATGAAGATTCTTTTCAAAATATATTTATTTAATACCTATCACTTGCTGGAAATATTTCTTCCTTTGCTTAAAATAAGTCCTCATTAATTCTGATCTATTTTTTAGAAATATATCAGGAAACTATATGAGCAAGAAATTTAAAAATGTTTCTCTGACAATTAAAGAGTATTGCACAATTCTTTACAAAAGTAAGTCTATTATTCCTCAAAAATTAATGTCTTGTATGAGTCAATTGCTTATTTTCTCTGGATTGGAAAATTACTGTGATAATTCTAAAGGGAAATCCCAGAGTGCCACAGTAGGAAAGTGACAAGTGGAATATTTAGACTTGAAATTGTTCATTTTTCTGGTGAAATAACTTACAAGATAACTCCATGTGCAAAGTACTTCTAGATTTACAATGCAAATGCTACAAATTATATTTTGTTCATCGTGGTCAGAAAACTATCATTCATATCTACGTAAAGATTGAGTAATTGTATATAATTAGTCCTCGAAGACCAGGTTGTGCTGCAGTAACAGGTAGCCCTGAAGTTCACGTTTAAAAGAATAAAAACTTCTTCTTCAAAGGAATTTGGCTACAGGTGTGCTCACTTCAGGGCGACCTTCCCTCTAGGTAATGTCACAGCATTTTACCGCACTAGGAACACCTGCTTCCGCAGACTTCAGCCAAAGGAAGGAGATACTTACAGAACTTACTGATTTAGCACCAGCAGCAATTAAATTCTTCATCCAGAAATTGTTTTTGTCATTTCTAACACTTCATGTTAAAACAAGCCATCACCCTGCTTACCTTCAAGGGAGACAAAGAGTCTATTGCTGCTCATGCAAGACAAAGGGTACTGACCACTGGTCTTACCTCAGCGAAGTCAGTCTTATTAAGTATCTGTGACACATGTGACTAGGTCTATGTGAATAGATGCTTGATACTGAATGTGTTAATGAACAGCAGAATGCCACAATTATAAGAAGGACACACTACCCTATTTAAGGTGTTAAATGTCATTTCATCAGATTCTAACTGGTCCAGAAAAAATTATTAATACTATACTTTTTATTTTACTATAATTCTGAAATTTATTCAGAACTAAAATTAATAGTAGGATACAACTTCTTATACAAATGGTTTCTAAACAAAGTTGAATAACATTATCCAATCTAATATCAGCAATACACAAAATAGTTTTTTGTTGTTGTTTTGTTTTGTTTTGTTTTGTTGTGAGACAGGGTCTCTTTTCTTAGTTCAGGCTGCCCCTAAGCACAGTATGTAGCCCAGGCAAGATTTGAACTCAGCAATCCTCCTGCTTCTGCCTCCCGAGTGCTGGGATTACAGGCATCAGCCACGACCGCCACTGTGGTATGTGGTACTGGTTGCTGGTGGGCATGAGTCACCACTCCCAGTATTGTATGTGGTTACCAGGGATCAAACTCAGGACCTTGCATTTGCCAGGCAGGTACCAGAACCATTGAGCTAAATCCCCAGCCCACAAAAATAGTTTTAAAATGATTCTTCCTGAAATATGATTTGGAAACTAAATCACAAATGGTAGCTACTGAGATATAGTATATATCAGTATATTGCAGAAGATATGAGTCATTTTTTCACTTAAAACCAAAGGCATTTGTGTTGTGTATATTGTGTGTGTGTGTGTGTTATCTTCCTACTTCTGGTTAAATACTATCAATAATTTACTTTTTCAATATTCTTCTTTATATTATATAAACTGAACTGTAGGATTTGTCCCAAAAGTTACTTTAAAGTTATGTCATGAAATTCTAAAAGTAGTTTCCTATTAATTAAGTCTAGTCTGTATTTAATACAGTATTATGTTCAGTAAAAACAAATAATTAAAATTGATATTAGATATTAGACTGGTTAATTTTCTGAATGCTCATGCAGATCTTCAACAAACACCATTTTAAAAGAAAATTATTTACAAAATGTTTTTCACTGAGCATAGTAACAAACTGTTATTTCTCACTGAGTAGTTAATTATCCCGATAGAACAAAGAGGACAGACTACTTATTTTGCTAAGCTCAGAATGACCTAACTTCATCAGATATGATGCCCCTTTATACCTGCTTTACATATGCAGATGATAGGTGCAGATTGAAATAGGCTTATTCTATATTTTCTCAAATAACTGGTAGTATTAAAAAAATCATACTTCATTATGCAAAGCACAGAGGAAAATAATACTTCTATCTAACCTGTCAATATGTATATTTATCTTAACCCTAAAACACAGGGAATGCTGCTATTTACTAGAGGCATTCAAGGAGCCCTGGATCCATAATATGAATCCAGACGTGCATTATTCTATATTCTAATACGAACCCTTTTCCATCCTTCCTCTATTGACTTTGAAAAGGAAAGTATGCTTCCATCTGTCCTCAGTGGAGCCACACAGGATGGATCTGGGCTCTGCAGTGGGAGGGATTCTACCTCTTTCCACAGGAAAAGGGAGAAGCAGGATGTGCCGTCTGCAGTAGACTCTCCTGAGTATCAGGCCCATTCTCCGCACGAGTCACTTCTCTCGAAACGGACCCTCTCCCGCTGCTGCTCACCCACCAGCGTCTGCTGTCACAAGAGCTGCGGCCGGACAGGTTGAGAGCACCGCGGACCCTGTTCCTAGCTCGGGCCTTGTTGCCGGCTATTCCCATATGAATCTGGTCTGCAGTGAACTAAAGCAGAACTGCCAATTGTGAAAGTCCTAGGTGTCTGTATGCCTGTGTTTTTGTTTAGTTTTTCTTCTGCATGGAAAAATTCTCCTTTTCTCCCTTCTCAGAACTCTGCTTTGCAAAATTCTACCCTTTCAAAACTCATATCAGTGACATTTTTCAGTCTCCAAAATGTAATGGAATCTTATTCTTCTGAACCCTAATTACACTAAATAGCCCTCTTAACATAGTTATTGCACTTCATGTAGGAAAATACTCATTCTTATGCTAGTACCCCTAGTACTCTCTTCTCTGCATGTAGGATCTTGAAAGTAGCAGGTTTCTGGGACGGAAATTTAACTCAGTGGTTCTGGCGTCTGCCTAGCAAGTGCAAAGCCCCTGGCTTGATTCACAGTAACCACATACAGCAATACCAGGTGTGGAGACTCACGCCCACAGGCCATCAGTACACACAGCACAATGCTGGGTGTGGTGGCTCACGCCTGTAATCCCAGCACTCGGGAGGCAGGAGGATTGCTGAGTTCGAAGTTTGCCTGGGCCACATAGTGAGCTCAGGACCAGCCTGAACTATAAAGCGAGACCCTGTCTCAAAAAAAAAAAAAGGTAGCAAGTTCCTAACCTTGGTTTCCCTTGAAGTATCCTGCATGAATTTCACACACACAAAAAACTATAAATGTATACAATGTTTTGCAAAGGAGCCTTTATCTCTCATATGAATTGTAAGAATATAAATACTAGAATGAAAAACACCATAGCTTGGATGGAAATTAAGAAAGTTTATAAACAATTGTGGAAAAATAAAAAGTCACTTACATTTCTAAAACGTAAATTTCACATAACAGTTGGTTTTTTTATATGAACATTTAGGTTTATCTATGTAGCAGAATTTCAACCAGGTCTCATAAATCCCTTCATTGTGATGAAATAGTATAAAATACAAATAATGGTCATAGCAGAAAGCACATATTTTTATATGTAAGAAGATTTTAGAAATATGATTATTACTAATTTTGAATGGCTCATACTTTGTAATATCTCCAGTACTCTGAAGATATTCTCAGAGGTGTGGTATTAGATTTTTCCATAAATAATAAATAATGTTAAATATTATATTTATCAATTTTTCTACCAAGGTATTACTTGCCAAACAATATGATGATCGTTCAGTGGCTGATAACTAACTCCAAACCCCACCTCCAAAGTCGCTATACTGGTGTTCTAATTGCGACCACATCAGGACTTATCATGCAAGGATCCCGCCATCAGATAAAAACTGCTGACGTAGCTTTAATGTGAACTGGGGCGAAAAAATAAATAGGCTTTTTGTCGATTAACTTAACAGCTATCTTGTAGTTCCTAGACAGATTAAACTGATGTTGTAAAAGGTTTATTTTTTTATCATCTTTTCCAAAGCCAGTCAATTCCAATATCAAAAACAACTGAGAGCTTTAAAATAACAGCTTAAATGCCATGCTTCTGTTCACACTGAAAAGAGTATAAGTAAAGAAATATTTTGCGGTTGAATAATTTTAGGATTAAATATAAAGGACTTCACAAAGTAACTATATATGTGTATGGATAAAAGCTATAATTAACATGAATTTATCAGAGAGTTAAGAGCAAATAAATGCTGTGCCTCGGGGAACGTGTAATAGGAAGGCTCATTTTCTTCTCCCCAATTCAATTAGTATATTTTAAGATTGAATTCTGTTCAAATCCTAAACAACTGTGCAGGGTCACAGACCACAGTGATTGAATATAGGATATGAATTGTGACAGATATTTTCACCTTCACGAAGGAGGGAACATTAAAGAAATACTGTTGGGTGCAAGTTATTCTCACGTTGAGACCACGCTCGGCACTACACAGGGTATACTAAATTGCTATTAAGTTCTCACATAACTATCTACTGGTTTATTTGCTGAATAGAGAGACCTCCTTAAACATAAGGGAAGTTAATGCCTGAAGCTCAGCTCAAGGTATGGCCACTGGAATCATGTTATCAATAATGTAAGCTACAAATTCCTCCTAATTCTACCTTTAGCAATATATTTTTTTAACTTTCATAATTGGCATCAGAAATACCATAGCGGTGAAAAATTGAGCTTTCCAAATTCTTAATTATTACAGTTGTTAACACGACATTTAGATGGCTTGGGCTTAGTCAGTAAATATGTTTGAAACATGACAACTCTGAATAGAACATGAGGTCCCCATCTATGAAGCATGTGTGGTGGGAATATTATATGAAAAAGGGACTCATACATGTTCTTGGTTAAAGGATATGTATATCTCTGGAAATATTGCACTTTACACTTACACATCTCAAAATTACTATGGCCATGAAACACTGTGACAGTGGTCATCGCGTATGTTGTGAGCTTCACTGTTATTCTGGTGGAACTGGAAGTCCCAGTAGCTTCTGCCAAAAACAAACAGGCAGAAAAGTCATTGACTATCCAAGGAAGGGAGATAAATCTTAGATGTTTGCTGAGAATTTCCACAAACAGGTGGAATCAAACCTAGGGAAGAGAGTCAGTGTCCTGGAAGAAAATTTCAGTGGCAACAAGAGGGCACTCTATTAAAAAAATCCAACACAGGCGACACTTTTGCTATCACGTGATGATACTGTGTAGAAGAGCAGCCTTCCATGAGTGTGAATTTAAAAAAGATTCCATGCATCCAGAGAGTAGGGATTTGGGGGCCAGGAGGATGGAAAAAGTGGGAATTAAGTCGTGTCGATACTGATACAAATTCTCAGTGTTGACTGTAATCGCAGCATGTGTATAAAATGTCCCAAATAAAATAAATTTTAAAAAATAAAATTAAAAAAGGACTTGAAAGGTTTGAACTCTGAATGTGAGTTCTTTGAATGCTTTTCCTTTTAATATGTGAAAAACTGTGGTGTAAGTAAACTACACAATTGTTACTCAAAATTTAATGTCATACAATAAAATTAGAGTTGAGGAGAAGTCGTTGCATCATAGTTCAATTTGCACACATCTGTATTTTGGGAGGACACATCCAATGATTGTGCATTGCACAGCTGCTGAATTCTCAGAGTTAAAGAATTTATCATGACCGGATGGCTTTTCTGTTCAGGCCCTGGAAGACTATACAGTGTCATTCCATTTTAATATCTCTGTTCCTAGTCACCCTTAAACCTAACACACTAAAATTAATAGTATTTGAAAACTTACAATTAAAACTCTTAATTTGAGAGATGACATTTGAAAACTCACTCAAGTATCTTCATCCACAGAGGCTCAACGTGCCTATTTCTTCTGGTTGGCCATCACGTGGACTTTATTGTACCTCAAGTTCAGTTTCTCTGGAGAATAACAGCCCATCTCGTTAGTATCACATGTTTTATATTTTAAGCTAGATCATGCTAAATGGAGGTAAGTTGGAGCAGTAATATGTTTCCTAGTAGAGCGCCAGTGACATGCTACGTGCCAAAAAAGGCATCAGGTATCTTAGTCGTTAGCCTGTTGTTTCCAAGGAATAGAAAGTGCTAAGGTTCCTGTTGCTTCTCCATCTAATCCGCTGTCATTGTCCACTTTCACAGGAGGAATTCGCTGTCCAAACACCAGTGCTTTGCAGCAGACACGCAGCTGCAATGAGCATCCGTGTACTGTGTACCACTGGCAAACTGGTCCCTGGGGCCAGTGCATTGAGGACACCTCGGTGTCGTCCTTCAACACAACCACAGCGCGGAACGGGGAGGCCTCGTGCTCTGTCGGCATGCAGACCAGAAAAGTCATCTGTGTACGGGTCAATGTGGGCCAAGTGGGACCCAAAAAGTAAGAGCTTTACAGCGACGTCAGTGAGTCCTGTGCTCGGTCATGCAGAGGACTGGCTCAGGCTTCACTTGCTTTATGAGCCAGAGCGTCTTGATGCCTGTCATGCCTGTCCTCATGAGTAAGATTTGTTTGTTTTGAATGTCAGCTGCTGATGAAGCTGTAACAGCCTCAGGGTCTTTTACCCGGTGTCCATAAATTCTACAGAAACCTTTCTATCTGGTATCTACTTTCTGTTTTATAGTAGCACTTTCTGCTTTTATTAAACTGGTGGAGCAATGAAAGAAGTACTTGCTTTAGGCCTGGCTGATCCATAATGACAGTACACAGAGTCCAGACAGCGTGGGTCACCCGTGACCCCTGTCATCCTGTAGGCTCTCGAGGCTGCCAATCCACTTTAATTGGGTAGTAGCCTTGTGTGATCTGCCTTTCATTCCCCTAATAGATACTTTATCAAAAACATTGAGGCCAAACTTATTATATCATCCAGTGGTTAAATGAGTAAGGCGTTTACTGCCAAGAGACAGCCTTAGGATCAGATGACTGTCATGACTGCTAGAAAAACTAGCAGTTTCTCAGAGTGGTTACAAATACTGTAATATCAAGGCAAATGCTTTGCTAGAGGGGAGGACAAAGAACCAGAGAGTATATGACCTGTGCTTTTTGATAAGCATAAACAAAGACAAATAACAGCACAACTGGAATAATCAGTTCTGAGAGAAAATTAATAAATGAAATCTGAAAGCTTATCCTTTTGGGGAATAAGCCTATTTTGTTGTGGTTTTGAAATTTAAACACCATAAATTCTGAAACAGTCAAAACATTTTAGTCATGTGGTACATGACAAGTAAAACTAATCAGTTTTTCATTGATAAAAATGTCTCCTCATATTTTCCCAATAGCCAATCAAGTGGTCAATTATTGTATGTGTTTTTAAGCATGCTATATAATTAATTTCATCCTCAATTTTCAAAATCTCTTGAAAGAGTTTAATGACAAAGATTACCAGTGTAATCACTCAATAAATGTTAGGTCATTCTTTTGTTCATGAAAATTTAAGATACTTCTTAGTGTACCTAGAATATGGAAATAATTAATTTTATTAATTGAAAATGCCAGGGGTGATATATAAGAATATCACTGTGAGCTGATTTTATCTGGACAGAGCTCCAGACATTAAATATAGCCCCATACTTTGTTTATATCATTTGAAACTTGAAAACATATTAGAAAATACATACCAAAATATTTTAATAAATTAAGAACCCACTCCATAGGTTCAGTACCAACATTTTAATGAAGATTATGTTAAGGTTGAACTGAATCTAATTCAGGAGATTATTGGGTAGTGTTTTAAAATTCAATGAGGATAACAGCAGGAGTAGAAATTGCAAGTTAATATTCACTTCAGAATTGGCGGACCAATGTCTCACACTGCAGGATGAAGGTTATTATACGGTTAGACAAGTGCACTCATTCTGCCCCTGTTTTACAAGTAACTACCTATTAAAAACTGCCATTGAATATTTTTGCTGCCTGTTGGATGCATGGGCACACAAGCCTCCATGTCAAAGAGAGCACTGGGTCAGCATCACGAGACCCAACAGGAGCTCCCTGAGTCCCAAGTCTGAACACCTCAACAAACTGTTTGAACCTCCCTTTACCTTTGGAGCCTATATTCAGGGACCTGGGGTACACCTGTGCTTAGTGAAATCAAGTGGATTTACTTTGCCCCTACAATTTTGGAAAATTAAGCAAGTATTGTGAGTTGAGAAGAAAGTGTCACTGCCCTTTTCTCTAAATTCTAGGTTAAATTCAATGAATGCTTCCCAGTACTGGTCATTTGAAACAGAAATGTAAATAGAAGCCTTGTTTTAAACTCTTCTTAATAAAATAGATTACAGTGCAATGGTAAAATCAATGTTATTGATCTTATCTATCCTCCCAAGTAACAAACTTCAACTCCTATCACATCTGCTTAATTTGACCTTGAATACGACTTGTGGGGAAAATCGATTCCTTGATTTAAATCACAAACACTAAATACAAACAGTACAGGGGAAAAAAGGAACATGTTGACCGAACCAATTGCCTCACCAAAGGAAGTCTGAATTTATTTTATTGAATGTAGTCTGGGCTGTATAATTTATCTTTGTGTGTTCATTTTATGACTTTGTTGTTAGTAATTTTGTTCTCCACAGTTAGCCAAGTATCGTGCTGTGGCTATTTCTAAACTAAAGCAGAATATTTCAAAGTTGTTAATGATAGCACTGTAAATTTCATTGATTTATTCAGGGCTAATATTTGAAGAGCACACTGCATAATGCCCTCCCATTGTGACTGCTATAAAATTGCCTTATTGAAAAGGTGTACTCTCAGTAATAATTACTGACCAATCATTCCATAGTCCCAAAAGAACTACCTGGATTCTAAGTGAGATTTTACTGCAGAATGATCTCCAGTTTCAAAAATCAACAGAAATTATAAATCCAGTGATTTACAATTTAAATTACAGCCATTTATTAGCTTTTTATTCACATGCTAATCTCTTTGTTGCTCACAACTTTGAATAGTCACAGCAATAGGAAGAACCAAGAATATCCTGAACATAAACCAGGAAGATTGTTCTGTATTAAAATGTTGAGTCCTGTATATATTAAAATCCACCACCAAGTAAACTCGAGTATTTTAAAGAGAGAAGAGCAATTAAATAGACCTTCATATTTGTATATGAGAAAAGGAATGTAAATAATTAAATATAAGATATATGAAAATGCTGTACAGATACTATGAGAAGTATATAAATGGTCTTGATTTGTCTCACTCATAGATCAGTTCTATAAACCCAGTTAACTTACTTGATAAAAGATGATTTATCCTACCCTGCAAAAAAATATAGTTTCTCCTGAGCAGCACACCATATTTTTAAATCTTGTTACTGATTTGTCAATTTATTATTGATTGAACATTTTTGTTTTATTTATATTTACCCCTTTCTTCAAAAAAGATAGGTTAAAAAAATGTTTTAAAGCCGGGCGTGGTGGCTCACGCCTGTAATCCCAGCACTCGGGAGGCAGAGACAGGAGGATTGCTGAGTTGGAGGCTTGCCTGGACTACATAGTGAGCTCAGAGCCAGCCTGAACTACAAAGCGAGACCCTGTCTCAAAAAAAAAAATGTTTTAAATACCATAGTTATAACTAGAGAAAGATGGAAGATAATTAAAAACAATACTCTAAACAAAACCAGCAAACAGCCCAAATTACTTAGTGTAAGGATTTATACATTTTTACTGTATTATGTTTTATTGTGAGGAACAAAGCTGCTGGTATATTATTATTTTTTGAACATATGCTGTGTAAAGAATATACTTCATTATACACTTATTTTATGCCAAATATTTTGTAAGAGTGTAGAATAACATGTAGACTTCAATAAGCAAAATGCCTGGTTAGCTGTACAAAAATCTAGAATGAGGTCCTTAAATCGGTAATTTGAATGTGACAAAATTTCTTCTGAAGTATAGTAAAATATATGCATTGGAATTATTAAAAGGTGAAAAAGTATGGTTGTGTTTTGTTCTAGAGAACACAGCTGCTAATATTAAATCTCCACCTTCGCCGGGTGTGGTGGCTCACGCCTGTAATCCCAGCACTCGCGAGGCAGAGGCAGGAGGATTGCTGAGTTCAAGACTTGCCTGGGCTACATAGTGAGCTCAGGGCCAGCCTGAACTACAAAGCGAGACCCTGTCTCAAAAAAAAAAAAAAAAATCTCCACCTTCTAGCTTAAGAAGTCTATTGGATACAGTTTGAAAGAACAATTTTTTTGAGTCTATAACTGTTTTTTAATTGGTACATTATATATACACATCCCAAATACACTCCACATTGAGAACTTGTACCAGTACATGGCACAACTTAATTCTCACTTTTCCCCCTCCCCCACCCACCCTACCACCACCCCCTGCCCCTGTATACACAAGCTTTGCTTCTTTTTTTTTTTATACCATCAATCTTTTCCTTTCCTCATTATACGAAAGAACAAATCTGTGCAAATACTAGTTGGCAAAAGCAGAGAGGCTCTTGGAAGGTAAATGCAGTTCGGTGACTCTTTTGCAATTTTAGCGATGGCAATCCTAATGTTATCTGGTTTTCTGACTTTACTGTAGAGGCCAGATAGCTTCCTTCTGCTTTTTCCAGGTGTCCTGAAAGTCTCCGGCCTGAGACCGTGCGGCCGTGCCTGCTGCCGTGTCGGAAGGACTGCGTGGTGACGCCCTTCAGCGACTGGACGCCGTGTCCCTCCTCGTGTGCAGAAGGTACGGTTCGCAGGGTCCTGAAAGCCCTTCACTCAGAATAGCCACACAGTACACTCCCAAATTCTGCCTGAGCGATATTTGTGAGTCCACACAGATGTACCTAATCCTGGATTGACAACAGTCCCATAAAATGGGTTTCCTTGAAGAAAAAATGTTTTCGAGTTAACAGGCAGATATGTATTTAAGCCAAAAGTTGACTTGAAATTGTATTACATCAATCAAAGTGAAAGGATAGCATATCTTCTTATGTTATAAAAACAGTATACAGTGATGCTATTGGTACAAATAGCTTGCAACTGCCTCACTGACAGAAAGAGCATGTGACTGGATCGCTACACTCAATTATGCAGCCCCAAATGGGGATAAAGCAAAGAGAAAAATGGCCAAGTTGTTTCTCTGCTAAAACAACGTGCCATGAGGTATCTACAAGATGCGTAATAACCACCATTTTGGTTTACTTTTGTTTTTTTGTGTGTGTGACTTACCAAGACCCTATAATACCATAGCAGAAGCCTCCATAATGCTTTCCTTACCCTCTAGGACAGGGTCTCTTCCGGTTGCTTTGAGAAAGGCATCGACATCTTCCAGGTGGCTTATGTAGTAACTGAGCGACTTTTCCCTCAGCACCACAAATGAGTCTGTTTCTCGTGTCATCCTCCCAACAAATGGCTGTGATGTCTCTTCCATCCCATTATGCTTTTACTTATTAGAGAATTAAGAGCCAACTTCTAGCTTAACGAATAACTTCTAATTTCAAATTTTTATTTATGTACTTAATATAAATTTAATAGAGGG
>PVIC010025883.1:0-24944 GCA_004025085.1 Thryonomys swinderianus
GAGGCAGGCGCCGGAACCACTGAGCTAACCCTCCGGCCCAACAGTTATCTGATTTTTAACAAAGAAGCCAAAATATCTGTTGGAGAAAGCACAGCCTCTTTATAAAGTTGCTGGAAGTCTGGACATTGTATGTAATTACTTAAATGTAATATCTATCTTTCAACAGATACAAAAATCAATAATTTTAATGTAAGACCTACAGCTTTGTAACTACTAGAGGAATCATAATGTCTAGGATATTGGAATAGGTGATGATTTCTAGAATAGAAATTCAATAGCTCCACAATAATAGCAAGAGTTTAGAGATAGGATTACATAAAATTAAAAAGCTTCTGCAGAGCAAATGAAACAGTTACAGAATGCTTTTAGGCCATCCTACAAAAGGAGAGAAAAACTTTGCCAGACAGTCATAGACAAGGGATTAATATCCAGAGTATATAAAGAGCTCAAAAATTAATACAAAAGAACAAAATCAGATCATTGTGAGAAGTGGACAGAACTTGAGATTCTCATATTAAGCAAAATTAACCAATTAATTGATTAATTATTAAGACATTATCACATGTTTACTCTCATAGATGGAAAATGGAGTCAGAGGTGACATAAAGTAGAATGAATACTATTAGAGAAAAGTAAAGGTTTTAAGATAAGAGACAGGAAATAAGAGAAACTAGTATAATGAAAGATATGATTAAAGGACTTTCAATTTATTGTTTATATTCAATAATTTTAGAGGGTTATCTTAACAAATTTAATCAAATATGTTGTTTTCTAGAAAAAAGTTAATTTATGATTACAATAAAAGAGATTCACAAAGGGTTCAATCATATCCTCAAATAATTCATATCAGTCCTGTCTGGTTTGCTCAGACCTGAAGATCTGGTGCAGAATAATGCTTTAATTGAAGTACTGAGGACAATAATTGCAACAGATTAACTAAAAAAAAATTGTCTGGTATCCCTAGCTGGGAACCTGAACCAGAAAATAACATTAGGGGAAATGCGGCAAAATTTGAGTAAAGTTTATAGTTTAGTTATTGATACTGTATCGGTATGAACTAACTAGGTGTAACAAATGTGCCATTTAGTCATGAAAGATGCTAATGAGCAGACGTCAGGTGTGCAGTACCCGGCTTACTCTTTATAACATTTAAAGCTGAGCTATGTAAAATAAAATTCTATTCCTTCTATATTATCTGAATTATCTATATTGGAATTATTCCCCCAAACAACACAAATTATATTCCTTATTCATGCTAAACTGGTTTAAATTTAATATTTTTCATTTGCCTCTGCTTACTCTCTCACATCATAAACAGTGTTAGTAATTTTCTACCATACCACTCAAAGACTCCTAAACTCACACCCTAAAACACAGACTACTGGAATTCTTTACTTCATTTTCCTGTTGATTCTTTCACATTTTCTCTACTTTTCTTGCCAATACTGCTTTAGAATCTTTGTTAATTTCCATATTTATTAACTATAAATTATACAGTAATGTCTCACAATAACTGAACAGAACAGAATATTTGTTTCTGTATCAGATGATTTACACCTGTGTTAGTATTTTAAAAGGCAATATTTTGTAACACAACCAGCTTTCAACAAAACATTCATTACCACATAACTCAAAGGAGATTTTCTTTCTATTGACTGGGAAAAACTTCCTTTAAATAATCTAGCTATCATAGGACTGTGGATCACACTGGTATTAATTGATATAACTAATGATAGTTCATTGAAAATAATTATGCATTTTATTATGTACACTTACATGTATGTACTTGTGTATTAAGTGAAATGAGTGACATCATTGACACAAAGGAAAATGAGGCATTAAGAGTTTTTATTATAAGGGAATAGAATTACATGTGATATAGTACACATATGAAGCACTATAGTTTATTTGAAAATTAATTTGAACTATTATAAATGTACTATGTGTGTGAATTCTGTAGCAACCACTAAAGTATGTTTAAAAAGTTTATTTACTAAGACAGGAAAGTGGAATCATAAGCAGTATTCAATTTAAATTATAAAAGTAGAAAAGAATAAGTTCTAAAATGCACAAATAGGCACTGTGAAATAGCAAATATTCAAAGGGAAAAGGAGGGTAGGGATAAGTAAAGAAGGGAAAGAAAAAGGTTTGATGGTTAAGGAAAGGAAACAAAGCTTATGTATATAATGAATAGGGGTTCTTGGGGGGTAAGGGAATAGGGAAAAATGAGAATTAAGCTGTGTCATGCACAGGTACAAATTCTCAATGTTGACTGTGATCACAGCGTACATATACAATGAACCAATAAAATCAATTTTAAAAAGAAGAAAAGAAAAATAGAAATGAACATGAAGTATTAAGAATTCCATTGTTGTTAATGCAAAAATGCTACAACTCTTTTAGAATTGAGCTTCAAAATAAAATGCTTAATTATTTTCAATGAACTATCATTAGTTACATCAATTAATCAGAACAATTAAGTTTTTATCTTTATTTATTCCTTCTCTGATGCTCTTTCTTTTACTTTATGTAAGCCTGAGTTTCTGACTATACAATTCTCTACAGACCTCTGCTTAGGCCTTTATCTGGTAGTGAACCTGTGATCCTAGAGTGTGAATTTCACAAATGCTTCTCGGTTTTTTTCACTTTGTCAGATACAAGAAGGGGGGGGGTAGAACTGGCTTGTTCCAGTAGGGTTAGAGTCTTGGAAAACCGCAATAGTTTAGGTTCTGCTTAAGTAGTTTCTTTTGAGGTAGGTCTTGTTAAAGACAGAATTCTTTGGTATCTTTCGGGATGATTTCTTTTTTCTTCTTTCTCCCAGCAGCACAAGGAGTTTTTCTCTGAGATTTACTGTGATAACCAGGTAAAGTTTCTGGAGATAAAAGTCACAATAGTGTGGTGACCCTCCCTGTGACTAGGTCTTCCCACAATTTTTCATCTTTCAGACTTGTTTACTCAGAGAGTCCAGCAACCTGTGATTTATAGTTCAGGTTTCCCAGTCCTGAGACCGGTGCTCTTAGATTTTTGCTTGACAGTTTTTCTATTCCAGTAAGTTTAATTCTCTACATTCATTCGGCTTTTTCTCCGTGTTGAAGAAACAGTGGTTTTCCTTTGACCTCACTTCTATGACGGCTCTGAAAACAGTTACTGGTTTTTCTTTTGGTCAAAATTTTACTTGTTAAGAGGGATTAATGACTTCTGAGTTTCACACGCAAAGGGTTAGAAACTGGAAGTCTGCCTGATTATGTTGTTAATTTCACTTTTTCCTACCTATATTTTGATTCCAGTCCACTGAATAAGTTTCACTTGTTCTAACATTCTCTGTTTTCCTATATGGGTCCATCGCAGGTGAGAAAAATCAAGAAAAAAATTTTATGAAGGAGAAATGAGAATTGTAAATAGTGGAAGAAACAGAAAGGCTAACGTCATGGTTTGATGACCTGAACAGGTAAGAAATAAAGAAAGGTCTTTAACTTACTGAGCATCAAAGAGATGGAACAAGACCGAGAAAAGAAATTAATTTGGCAAAACTTTCTTTGCAGAAAGATACAAAGTTAAATATGTCATTAATCCTAGGATAGGACTGCTCTTTAGGGTAGAGAATAAAGAAACAAGAGGATTAGAGAAGTTGAGTGGTTTAGTCAAAGTAATAGTGGCCAACAAGCATAAAGAAATTCTGAAATGGTAGATAAACTGGTGACTATTAAAATTCCATTTCAAACTTTTATCTCCTGCTCAGAAGCATTACTCTAGGAATATTCCTGTGACAGGAAATCTGTACCTTACAACCATTACCAATTTTTGAGAAGTCCAATTAAATTTTAGGGTTGTTTATAACAAAATGTACTCTGTCAGGAATATTTTAAAGAAAGCCATTAAGCGTTTGCATGCAGAGTACTATGACTTTAGCTTAGTAGACTTTTGTTCTACAAAGCCATTTCTTTTGAACATGAAAGGGCTTTGTGCTAAGTATAACTTTATTTTGATTATGTTGGACATGGCATGAATATACATTTACACACAGGATAGTAATAAGTGGCATTTTATTTTAAAATTATCATGATATCAAATGAAAGATATAAATAATGGAGAAAACTATATTCTAATATGAAAGGAGCAGCTGAAGCCGTAGCACTTATTCACTAGACTTACTTTTGCACTGTAATGATGACATTGTGTGGGCACGTGATACGATAAATTAAATAATATATCAACTAAGTACTATTAAATCACATTTAAATATACTATCTTTGATGCTAGAGTGAAGCTCAGAGTGGACACCAGGGGAAATCAAGTTGTTTTGGACTTAGTTAAATGGTCCTTAAGTAAATTATGCTTTGGAAATGCATTAGCTTTTGAACAAAATTTTGCTCTAGACAAAAGCAAATTCTAATATAAACCTATGTAAAATAAGATTATCAAAGTTTGCTCTTACCACAATGAAAAATTTAAGCATTCTCCAGGTTAGAAAAGTGATCCTGGTAGTACTCACTTAATAAAAGAGGTATTATTCTGACATTGAAAAGAACATTAGGCCTTATTAAGCAGACTGGAGAATAACATTTGCCTCTAAATGATTATACAACTTAGGGTTACTCAGGGTTACTTAGGGTTAGGGTAGATTTGCCAGATTTCGGTTTCCCAGTGAAAGAAGTGAGCTGTATCTATTATGTTTATGATTTCTGGTTTTAGCATGTTGATAAAATAATAACCATGCACTATAAGGTTTATAAAACTTCAAATTTTTATTCATAGTTATCTGGTAGTCTTCCAAGGAGGTATCACTATCCTTCACAGATCAAAAATAAGAAATTCAGAAAGGTTAATGACTATTTAAAGTCTGACAGCTGATTGGTGGCAGGAACAGAATTTGAATTTGCTTCTCATTCTCAAAAACCTTTGTTATTCCTTGTGCTGTTCAGCTTCTCCACTACTAAGACAAAACACAACTTGAAAGAAGAGGAGTTTAATTTGGCTCTTGGTTTCAGAAGTCCCAGTCCTGGGTGAGCTGGCTCCAAAGTATGAGGTTAATGGCAGAAGGGAGTGGTACAGAAAAGCCACTCATTTGCGGCCCCTGGGAAACCCGGAGAGCTCCGCGTGTAGACCTTCCTGCAGTGTGAACCACCTCCAGTGGGGCGGAGCCTCGAAATAGCGCCTTCTGCCAGAAACCACAGAATCCAATCACCTCTCCACCACTTTCTCAATGCAAACAAATAGACATTTGAGATTAGTTGCCACATTCCTTGACTTTCATGGTGCTTACTGGCTTTAAGCAACACTAACTCTCGCCTGTGTTTGAGCTGACACTATACTAAACATTTCAGCAAGCAGAAATAAACTGGACATGGTGCCATGGGCCTGTAGCTCCAGTATTCTGGGAGGCTGAGGCAGGAGGACCGAAGTTTGAGACTGCCTGAGCAAGTTAGTGAGTCTGTGTCTCGAAATGTAAAGGGCAGTTAGCTCTTTCCAAAGTGAGTGGTTTCAATTTCTAGTATCAAAAAAATGATGGGGTGTGGGAGAAGGGGAAGGAGACCAAAGAAGTCAGGGAGAAAGGAGAAAAAGATCTGGCATACCCCATTTTAAAAGGAACTTGTTATCTCTGAGCTGCTTTGGTACGTTCACAGACAAGGTATAGTCTCTGCTGGCATCAGAAAAGAACAACAGTGCTATGTTGGAAGACGTAATAACTGCAAAATCTTATTGTTATGCCACTGGCACACTTAATCTACTTGGAGTGGGATATGCCTGACCTCATTTTCAGACATGGTGTCATATCTGCAGATTTTTTTCTAGTTTTAATGGTACAGAGAAAAGGGAGTCGACCTGGAGAGACAAAGTGACCAACCCATAGCCACATTTTTTATAGGAGATTATGGGGATTCACTTCAAGAACCTCAAATAATATGTTATATTAAATATATAGAGAGAGGAGTTGAGAAAACCCCAATTTTGTGTGCAGAAATCCTAATTAACATTGCAGAACAGTAAATTATACAAAAGACTACATTAGGGAGGCAGAGATTTAGCTCAGGGGTTCCAGCACTGCCTAGCAAGGGCAAGGTCCCTTGTTCAATCCCCGGTAACCACATACAACAGTACCAGGCGTGGTGACTCACACTCACCAGCAATCAGTACCACATACCACAGTGCCAGGTGTACTGGCTCACGCCTGTAATCCCAGCACTTGGGAGGAAGAGGCAGGATTCGAAGCTTGCATGGGGTACACAGTGAGCTCAGGGCCAGCCTGAAGTACGAAGCGAGAACCTCTCTCAAAAACAAACAAAAACTACATTAGATGCTCTTTCTGTGTAACAACAAGAATAAAAAGAAAATAAAATTAAGAATTATAACAATCTTACTTTGGGTTCTTTTAAATTCATCAAAAAGAATAATGTCATTTAGGAAGCATTCTTGAAAAGAGTACAGCTCTTCAAAATATAACTAGTGTATGAAAAAATCATTTCCAAAGAAATAATACAAAAACAAGAAGGAAAGAAAAATCCAAAGGCTCACAGTGCCATCAGTATATTGTTGGCAGATATTTTTAAACCTCGACTCTAGAGTTGAATGTTTGAGCTTCTTAAGGGAAGTGCCCAGGGGCAACCAGTCTAGGTCTGGACCGCTGGTCTGGCCTGCTCACTGGCACAGAATAGCCAGTGTGGAATTGTCAGGACAGTTGAAGGCATTTATAGCAAAGCCTGGACTGGAGGTGAAGGGAAATGGAATGGAGGAAATGAAACAGATGTATTATTCAAATGTGCTGCAGACAAATCTTCAGCTCTGGAAAAAATGCACTCTGTATGCCTGGTAAATGTATTAGGCTGAGTGATTCCAGGTGGTCCCCAGGACAGTTGATTCAATCAGCAAACATTTGTGTAGTGCCTACTATGAGAAAAGCAGTGCTATAAAATAGAATGAATAGCATTCATTCAGTTCTGGTATTCTTCTCAATTCCAAAGCATCAGTATTTTATTTTCATACATTCACACAATCAGTATTTTCTCCAGTATAATTACTTCATTAAGAGACTAATGTGTAGCCTTTCTAGTGATTGTGAACTGTATATAAAATGTATCAATAAAGAATTCAGTTAAGGGCCGGAGGGTTAGCTCAGTGGTTCTGGCATCTGCCTCGCAAGAGCAAGGTCCTGAGTTCGATCCCAGGTAACCACATACAGTGCTGGGCGTGGAGACTCATGCCCACCAGCAAACAATACTGCATACCACAATGCCGGGCATGGTGGCTCACGCCTGTAATCCCAGCACTTAGAAGGCAGAAGCAGGAGGATTGCTGAGTTCGAGGCTTGCCTGGACTACATAGTGAGCTCAGAGGCAGCCTGAACTACAAAGCGAGACCCTGTCTCAAAAAGGTTAAAAAAAAAAAAGAATTCAATTAAAAAATTAAGTCTATACTTCACTTTTCAGATATTCTACATTCCCATTACTCAAATTTACTCATGTATTATTTTCAGAACAATGCCATAAGTCTAAAATGCTTTTTGAAATCATTGTTATCTTTAGAGAATTTCTGTGACTTACTTTTTTGTCAAGTAAAGCATATTACAAGCACTGAGAATAAATTTCATTTCAATACATAGTTTCTTGTAAGGTAGAAAACAATGCACAATGTGGTAAAGTAAAACTAGAACATATTAATTATACTTTCAATTTTTTACTATAAGAAAATAATCAATGTCTATTCCAAAGTTCTAAGAAGTGAGGCTTCCTTTATTACCTACTGATACGCTAAAGTTAATGCAACTAAAGATAATTAGTTTCTATACTTTGTCTATTGCTTATGCATACTTATATGAAAAGAAAATTTTGAAGCTGGGCATAACAACACATGCATATATTCCCAGCAATCTGAAGGTAGAGGCAGGAGGAATCTCTGAGTCTGAGGCCACCATGAAGTGCATAGGGAGACCCTGCCTCAAAAAAAAAAATCTTCCTTCAGAGGACATGAATCCTTCAGAACTTTGGTGTCATTTCTGGGTGCTGTAAGTGAAAATAGAAGCCTTAGAATTATATATGAAAAACCTTGAGTTCATATGATAAATATATAAAAGGAAGTTGAGTATCTGTTAATTCACATCAACATTCTAATAGGTCAAAACTTCCTGTTAGAACTTTTATTTAGTCTCCAAGTGACTGGAATTTATTCCTATTATTCTGTCTACTTCACTACAAAGGAAAAGAAAAGGTCAATTCAATCTAAACCTCACTCTGATCTGATCACCGAAGCGGTCCAAAGGCAAGTCCTGTGCACTGCTGGGTGAAATGAACAAAAGAACCCATCAACTCTCATGCTACCGACATGCACTGGAGGATGAGAAATATGGTCCCTCTATAGGAATCAGACCACAAGCCCAGAAAGGATCCTGCTCTCTTCTCCATATCTCTCTTGCCTTTTAGCATATACATGTTCTTTCTATCTCAGAACCTCCAGGTAAAGCAAGGAAAATAGCTTCTTCTCTCACTTTGACTTCTCTGCATTCCTAATGCCAGAAATTTCAGGTGACTTTCCTTTCCTACCTATTGAACCCTCTTAACTAACTTCTAGTCAAAACCGCATATGCTCTGCCTGTGAGACATTTCTAAGAAGTGTGGCTTCCTTAATACCCTACTGATACGCTAAAGAGGGGAAGAGGGAAAAGCCATCATGGGGAATCATTTCTCTGGCCCATGGTCTTCCAGGAGAATTCTATTTAACACACCAAAAACAGAGCATAACTTCATTCATTCTGCAGGAAACTTTAGGATGGTTTCCTGTCTCCATTCACTTCTGACAGATAGATGGACGAATGCCTCTAGCTTGCCAGGATGAAGTGTATCTCAGAAGTAAAAGAGAACTAGAAATTAATGGGGTTTCCCCCTCAAACTGCTGCCTCATCCCTATGAAAGACATGGGAATACTAATACATCCCTTAGTGTAAGAGTCTGCTCATGATGTCTTCTGGTTACTTTACCTCTACGATATTTCTACCACAGAGGAGAAAGTATTCTTGGTTTTTGGCTTTTTAATTTTTCTTTCTTTTTTTTTTTTGAGACAGGGTCTTTCTTTGGTCATCATAAATAACTTCTTCAGTGTAATGTTTCAATTTTTAGCAACATTTCTCATAGGCCCAGTGATGCTGCCATGGAAATATTAATGTCTTGTTATCCTTTAGTTTCAACTATCTTTAATCAGTATGATCATGAGTATTCTGCTCCATGTGCTGCAGCCTATGTGACTTGTGCAAAATACGTAGGAATGGGGATGAAGTTAGGAAGATATGAACTAGAGAAAGAGAGATCTTTCCCCTGCCAGTCCAGTCTCCTCCACATAGCACCTATGGCTTTTCATCAAGGGCACCACACCCACTTTGCCAACTGGCCCTTCCTTCCATTAACAAAGCCTTCACTTCTGAGTACAGTCAATCACAGAAGTGACTGTGACACGTAACACAGAAGATTCCTACTTCCAAAGATATGTTTAGTTTGGTGAAAACACTCTATTCTTCTCTCTGCCATACCAACATCAAATCTCAAGATCCAGCCCAAATTCAGGGTCTTCATAAAGTATAATTTCCCAAAAGTTAAAAGTGCTTTCCCACTGCCTGATCTGTATCTATGCCATTTTACAAACTTAATAAAAGAAACCTTTTATTAGCTGAGGGTGACCGTGCACAACTGTAACCCTATCAACTGTGAGGTTGCGGCAAGATGATCATAACTTCAGGGGCAGCTGGGACCACAATAACTATTTCGAAGACAGCCTGAGTAATGTGGTGGGACACTGCCTCAGTCACACACACACACACACACACACACACACACGCACACACAAACACAAACACACAGAAAGAAAAAAAGGAAAAACAGTAACAGAGTACTGTGCTTGAGCCAGGTATTTGAACATATCTTTTAGGATATATTAACTGATTTCATCTTTACAACAATTTCAACAGATAAATAATAAAACCTTCTGGTACACAAAGATGAGGAAAATGAGCTAAGTCACTAAATTAACTATAAGCTACCACATTTTACAGATAATCCAATACTGTTTTGCAGTCTTACACAATCAGGGTATATCTGAAGCCCAAGGGAAACTATGAAGCCTGTGAAATTATACATACAAAATGTTGTTTATATATGCAAATGTTGATCTTTCAAGTTTAAAAAGATTCATTCTACATTAGATTTTTAAAACATTGTATTGCTTAAAAATGGTTACAAGTTATGCTATAGCAAATTAGGACTGCTCTTTAGTCATTAAAAACTTAATCTTTTGGAATTCTTTATATTGTATACTGGGAAACTAGTGCAATAGCTTTTTTGGCAAGACAGCTTCTTAATGGAGGTGAAGTTTTGGAGGTGGTAATGAGAGAGCAAGTGAATTAAGTGAGCAGAAATAAATGACTGTCCTCTGATTAATCAACCCTGCTGAACCTAAAAATATGTAGACATAATAGTACTTATCTCTGTGTAATAGTAACATTGTATTTATGAAAGGATATACCACAATGAAAATATGGTTAACACTGTTAGCTGGTACAGCATAACAATAGGTATAAATCTTTCTCCATAAGGAAAGCTGAGACAATTCTTTATCTTTAAAGGTGAAAATATTCTGCTACTATTTCTATAAAATGTGTGCAATGGTCATTTTGTCGTTGTTTTGACACATTAAAAAACAGACCTCTCATATAGGCTTAACTGAGCTCCGCTTCTCCCCTTTCTAACACTTATTCGAGTCTCTGTTGTCGTGGCAGCAACACATAGTGCAAGATGTGGTACAAATATAACTTTGGCACTAGAGGTCATAAGAGCTCTAATTATGTCCCACAGGTGCCTTTGTGTGTAACTCCTTTTTAAAGAACACATTTAAGGCCCAGGGATGTGGCTTAGCAGTAGTACATCACTGGCCTGCCAAGTATGAAGTCTGAAGTTCAACCCCCAGTACCCCAAAACAAACAGACAACACCACCAAAAAGGGATACATTTATATCTTCTCCAAAATTTGCTCCTTTTTGTATACACCAAAATGTGAACCCCCCAAGCTGTACTTTAGCAGAAATGCTTTAATTCTTTGCAAGTTGCTTGAATTGTCTATACATATTCAATTCTGGCACTATGTATTGACACTGTTTTCCTCAATAAAGCTGACCAGAATAATAGGCGTTTGTTTTAGAAATGGTTGGACCTGATGACTAGACCAGTCAAGAATATCTGGAAGTATGAAATGAGTCATTTGAAATGACTAAGGCCCAGGTGTGACATCTCTGGAGGACAAGATTACAATCCTGAGAAGGCAATGAGAATGGTTTATGTTTACAATTCCTCATGATATTGCAGGCTTGTCATGAAAATAAATTGCCTGTAGTCCTCTGCCATTTTCCATTCCTGTCTCATCATGATAATAAGGCACCAGGTTTTTAACATTCAATATATTCTGAAATGCAATTTCATATAAAGACGTGTAAGGTACCAGAATATTTGCTACCTGTGTTTACTTGTAGATTCTACTTACATGCATGTTTCTGAAGGTATTACCTGTTCTGTCTGATAATAAATGAAAATTAAACCATGGTCTGAAATATGGATGACTCTTTGGAAATAAGATGGTAGCTTCAACTCACTTCATCTCTGAGACGTGAAAAACTTTCTTCTACATTTAGAAATGTTCCTTCAGCAACCACTGATAATTCGTGCAGTAGGACAGGAAAAAGCAAGGTATGATCAAAACAATTTTTCAAAGAAACATGAATGCTTTTGCTTGGTTCTGTCAGTTGCTCTTTTATTATCACTTGCTAAAGTATTATCATGCACTCTGTCCTGCAGTTACCAGGATATGGTTTTAATATGTAAGATAATTTCCTGGCCAGCCTTACAACTCTAATAAAAGCACACAGTTGGAATTGAATATCTTTGTATTTCATAAGCAAGAATAAGGAGCTATTGTGTTCAAAATTTTAAGAACTATCATAAACATCAAAAAGATGGATTTGTCTTTTAATGTAAGGTATACTTAGATATTCTATGACTATAGAAATGACAAAAATGAGTAAAACTCATGAAAATTACAGGCAGTTTAAAAGCTCTTTGCAGGAGTGTGAATAAATAAATGTCAGGATGGAATGATCTTAGTAAGTCTGGATAAGAGCACAGTACTCTGTAGTGTTTCTGACCCTATATCATCATCTTCATGAGAACAGAAATCCTGTCTCATGGCAGTAACTCCAGCCTCTGGCACTGGGTTCAACACATGTGAGCATTTAAGTGTTTGCTTTTAATGTCCATATGGAAGACACAGTGGAGACTGCAGAGATATTATAGGTCATAATATTAAAAATAATAGTAGTGTTATGGTATCAGATATTAAGTTAACAAGAGAATAAAACAGACCAATTTGTTGCTAATGTAAAAATATAACTATAACAATGTAAACAGTAGAAAATCTTAGAGTATCATTTAAGATCCCTAAGTGACACCTCCAATATCTTCCCCTTCTTATGTATTATAAGAGATTTTAGCCATAGTGTTGTATTCTTACTACAAATTTCCTTTTGTGCTACTGAAACTTTTTCATATGCACCATAATATGCAGTGTGTTGAGTTCACATGGCTGGTGGGTTTTTTTGGGGGGGGTTGTTTTCTTTTGTTTTGTGGTACCAGAGATTGAACTTGAGATCTTGTTCTTGCCAGGCAGGTGTGCGGCATCCCTGAGTTATATCCTGGGACTAAAGAACATCAGTAATAGTTTTTTGCTTTGTTTTTGGTACTGGGGATCAAACTCCAGACCCTGCACTTGGGAGGCAGGCACCAGAACAACTTAGCTAAATCCCCAGCCTTGCTACTGAATCTTTGTCCACTGTAGCAGAGAAATAAATACTCACTCCCTTCCTTACACATTCAGGACTTTATACAACAAAGAAAATTTCTGGTCAACAAATGTTGAAGCATTTTCTCATGCACCAAACAGTTCTTCAGCGGACACTAACTGGATTTCCTACAATTCAGTTCAGTTCTGCTACTATCTACCTGTGCTTATTCCTCAGAATAAGGGCTCTGTCCTCTGAAGCCACCTCTCCTTTGATGCTAAGGGCATAGAGTGGGTTGTGAACTGTATTTCCAACCGATGGACTACAAATCAGAGTTTCTGTGTCTGCCTCCCCGAGATTGATTACTATGACAGTGCACAAAATTCAGGAAGATTCTGGCATCTGTTTACTAGCTTATTACATTAATAAAAGATACTGTAGGTGATATGGGTAAGCAGCCCGAGCAATGTCTGAAAAGCCTCTGAATGCAAGCACTCCTGTCCATATAGATTTGACTGAGGCCTCTTCCTCAGCAGCTTGATGTGTTCATCTGTCTAGAATCTTCCCACATTCCCCAGTTGGGGATTTTAATGGTGGCTTCCTGTTTTTGGAGACTTTGTGAGATGACTAATAGTCTGCAGCCCTGTGCTCCTGCTCAGAAGGTCAGCGGAGTTGAAGGTTTCCAGGTACCAGTTGTGACCTCGACTATCTGAAGGTGCTGAAGAGCCCAGCAAGAGGTGCCTCAGGACAACAGAAGGTGCTCCTAATCCTCCAGAAAAGCCCAGAGTATCAGGACCTCCGTGTCAGGAACCAGGGGAAAAACAAATATGAATTTGTTATTATATTATAATATTACATTAATATTCTCTCAAATGTGGCCAATTATGGGCTGGAGGGTTAGCTCAGTGGTTCCGGAGCCTGCCTCACAAGAACAAGGTCCTGAGTTCGATCCCCGGTAACCACACACAAAATGCTGGGCGTGGTGAGTCACGCCCACCAGCAATCAATACCACTTACCACAGTGCCGGGCGTGGTGGCTCATGCCTATAATCCCAGCACTCGGGAGGCAGAGGCAGCAGGTTTGCTGAGTTCGAGGCTTGCCTGGGCTACATAGTGAGCTCAGGGCCGGCCTGAACTACAAAGCGAGACCCTGTCTCAAAAAAAAAAAAAGTGGCCAATTATTTTCATCTTCTATTCCAACTGAACTTCACTGGGAAGACTTGTGAGGATTATTTCACATCGTTGGAGAGTTTTATCTATGTCGGCAATGGGCAAATAGACCAGATAGGAGGAGGTCTGTGCTAGGATTTTTTGTTTTGTTTTGTTTTTGAGACAGAGTCTTGCTTTGTAGTTCAGGCTGGCTCTGAGTTTACTATGTAGCCCAGGCAAGCCTGGAACTCAGCAATCCTGCTGCCTCTGCCTCCCGAGTGCTGGGATTACAGGCGTGAGCCACCACACCCGGCTGTGCTAGGATATTTGCTGGAGTTCTGTGATCTTCTTTGTCTGCAATGTCTCCTCCACTCTTTATCCTATTCTCAAGCACTAAATCTCCAAGGTCTAAATTATATACTATCTGTTCTATTAGAACTTTAACAACCATTAATCCTGAATAATCAGGATTATAGTATAATACACAATTTCATAGCCTAATCACACTCTTTCTTAATGGTGCTTGGGCTATGAAATTGTGTATTATACTATATTATCCTATTATAAATAAATTTTATTCCCCCAATTATTTTTAGGTTAAATGTTTTAAGAATTAAAACGTATCATGAATATCTCATCTGAATCTTAATGATTTATTTCTGATGTTGATGTCACTCTGAAAAATGTTTCTTAGTCCTTAAAGAGGGAAGGAAAAAGTTTGATAGTAAAAACAAAACATAGAAACCAAACTTATGTATATAGGGAGGTGCGGAGTTATAAGGAGGGCAGGCAAACAGGAAATGATGAGAATCAAGATATGTCATGTACAGGTACATATTCTTAATGATGAATGTGATCATAATGTATATCTAAAATGTACCAGTAAATATAAAAATGTATATTAGAATAAATTCTAAAAAAGCAAATGACCTGGAAACTCTGATGTTTAAAGATGTCCTTCACACTGTCAAAATTTATACTCATCCCAAATTCTTGGTGTTGATAGAACTGTATCTTTTGTACTCAGAAAATATATTATCACAGTACCATCTTTATCATTTTTCTCATGCTGAGACAAAATACCAAAAGGTAAACAGGGAAAAGTTTATTTCAACTCATAGTTTGTAGAAGTTTCTGTCCAAAGCAGGGTGGCATAAAAGAGAGGTGTCAGAGAGAAGAAATAGTTCATGGTGTGACAGAGTACATAGAAGTCAGCAAGCAGCAAAGTAGTAAAGCAACAGAAGCAGCAGGAGGGCAGCAAGCCTTCTTTGTGTCACACATCTGCCATCAAGCTGCCTGCCCGTTGGACAAAGGGGCACACACATCCAGGGTGGCGCACCCTTAATTCCAGCTTCACATCCTCCATTCCAACATCACCTACCCTAGATCCAGCCACCTCTGAAAAGTCTCATCAAGCCATATCTTAAGGTAATAAGAGCAGGGTGGACCTAAATGGCTCAAGATGTAAAAGGCTCTGCTTGGACTGTGGATATTATTTATTCTTCAGAGCAACTACTTTTAAACATCAGTATGCTTCCAGGTTATCTGTGAGTTTGTTAAAAACCATTGCGCTGGGCATGGTGGCTCACGCCTGTAATCCCAGCACTCGGGAGGCAGAGACAGGAGGACTGCTGAGTTCGAAGCTTGCCTAGGCTACATAGTGAGCTCAGAGCCAGCCTGAACTACAAAGCGAGACCCTGTCTCAAAAACAAAAAACAAAAAACAAAAAACAAAACCCTATCTATTGGTCTGGAGATTTAGCTCAGTGGTTCTAGTACCTGCCTCACAAGCGCAAGGCCATGAGTTTGATCCGGATAACCGTATACAATGCTGGGCATGGTGACTCACACCCACCAACCATCAACACCACATAACACAGTGCCGGGCGTGGTGGCTCACACCTGAAATCCCAGCACTCAGGAGGCAGAAACAGGAGGACTGCTGAGTTCCAGGCGTGCCTGGGCTACATAGTGAGCTGAGGGCCAGGCTGAACTGCAAAGCAAGACCCTGTCTCAAAAAAACAAAAACAAAACAACAACAACAACAAACTCTACCTATGGTTTCTATAATGAAACCCTCAAGTTAACAATTATGCTGTGGAAAATAAGAAGTCCCTGGAAGTTTAAGAGCAAAAGACTGATGTGTTTAAAGATGTGCTTGCTTGCCTTACTAAGAATAACTAAAAGCATAATGAAAAAGAGAGAACTGAGGGTGAATAACAAATTCACTCAGGTAGAAGGACTATTAAAATCATGTTTAGAAAGAACAAACTACAAAACTTTTGCCTAATTAAGCAGGCTGTTGACAACATAACAGCAAAAGAGAAACATCAGGAAAAGTAGCAAAAATGTTAAATAATACATGACAGAAATAATCAGATACTAAATTTTAATTAGAAATTGTGTATGATTATACCTCTAAAGTATAATTCTTTATTAACTTCACGAGTTTTTCAGTGAATTAATACAGGATATAGGCAGTAAGTTTTAGGTTTTTTTTCCATTTAATGTATGTCAAAATAGTCCTGTTTGTTTTTTGATTCTGAATATCAAGCTGTCAATAGACATTTACTATGAACTTACTAAAAGGTCAGAAAGAGTGCAGTCTTGATAAATGATAGTATTTCAAAGAAAAAAAAGCAAGTACACTTGTTCTGTTCCACAATTCGCTGCTATGCTTCCAAGTAGAAATCATAGAAAACAAACAGTATTACTGTAATTTTTTCCATAAAAGCATGGCCTATCTTTTTTCCTTATTCATAAATTCACTAAGCTGCTATTTATTGAATAGTTACTATATGCAGCATATTTCCATAAGTGAGAAAATTCATTTTGAGATGGATACATCTCTGATTCTCCATGCCTTGCTATCCCAGCCTAGAGATATCATTAAAGAGAAAAACTATGACTCAAAGCTAAGAAGTACTTAAAAGCAGCTCCTCTGATCTGTTGAAACTATAATGATGCCTTAGCATTCTCAATAATTATAAGATAAAAACCCATGTATAAATTAGTGACATGTTTATATAAAAGGGGAAATTAAGTACATACAAAGACTTCGAGATTGGAACTCTCTCAAATGAGTGTATCCCAGTTCCCACTCTGTTTAATTATGTAACCTTAGTCAACATACTTATTTCTCATAATTTACATACCCCTAAAGTGAGTGAGAAGCAATACAAATTTTAAAAAGTTCTGTATGCTTATAATAAGTAGATGAAATCAGATAGAAATTTATGAAAGGATTTGGTAAATGAAAGGGAGCATGAGATTATTAGGTGACATGAACAAAATACGATATAAAGCAAGTTGATTTGAAGTGTATATTTTGGTAAGAACCAATGATCTATAAATTTTTCATCATTTTGTGACTTAATTTTCACAATAAAATTGATATTTGTCAGGAGATAGAAGTTTTCAAAATGGTTATACATTTAGAACTCTTTTTCTTTTTTTGGTGGTTGTTGAAATTCTTTCTGTCAACTTATTAATTGAGAGTTTTTAAAAACCGTGCAGTCTGAAATTTCTACCCAAATAAACCTTCTTTTAATGTAGCCACAGATCCATACATTCAGTTATGGTGATAAACTCAGGTTTCCAAAAAATATTCTTTAGCAAAAACATAAATAATCAGGCTTTTCAACTTTTATAAAATGGGTCAAAATTAAATTTCAAGAGTGAGATGTTTCCTTAATGTTTCCTAAAATGAACTGTTGACAAGTCTTTGGAACATTGCGGTATTAAATTTGGCTTCACTTACAATAAAAGTTCTTCTGTACAGATTGTTAAAATCTAGTCACCACACAACCATAGATCCAGAAATTTCCTTTTTGTTCCAAAATGTCACTGTAAGGGATTTTGTCCTTGCAAACTGCATAAAATTTACAGTAGAATATTTGTAAAAGCAGAAAGCTGAAATAGATCTGCTTTGATTCCTTAGTAAAGAGAAAAGGCAGGCAGGATGCCTCCACTTCTATTTATCCTGGCATTAAATCAAGATAAGCCCTAAAATTACTTTTTGGTGTACAAACAGTGTGGTTTCCCCATCCAAAGGTTATTTGTTATAAAAGGCCTTTATTCTGTAAGACATTGAGTACATTCACTTTTTAATTATGGCTGCCAAACTTTGGGCCAGTGTGAGGTCAAAATCACGTCTTTTTATGATGTTCTTTTTCTTGATTATATAAGTAATAGCAAGTGCATCAGAACCAATTTCTTTCCCAGAAAATTCTCTCAAGTTAACTGCACTGTGACAAAAAATTAACCATAAACACATGCCAAACGTTGGCTTTTTAATGTCTTGGAAACTTCAATGTCCTACAGAGAGATGGTTCAGGATAAGAGGGGGATTATGTGGTGATTACTATTATAGTTGGTCTTTCTCACCATACTCTAGCACCAAATGAAAGAATGAATGAATATATGAATGCATTGATGAATACTCTTTTACATAAGCCAGACTACTTTTTTTTGCCTTGTCAGGTGATAGGTCAAAGGATACAGGAGCAATCAACTACTAATTTTATGCCAAAATTTATTTTATGTATAATTTAATTTGTGTATACATTTTAATTCATGTTTAATTTTAATTAATTTATAAAATTTATACAAAATTTACTGCCAAGAGTTTGACAATAGCAAAAACATTATGATTAATTATGAGAATTTTACTAAATAGTTTTAATTAATGGAACATCAGTAATCTATGTGAGATATTCAACCCCCGTGGCTTTTTTCTACAATTTATATGTTCTGGTTTCCAATATCCCCCTGTCTTCAATTCTTTCAGTCACAGAAAGAAGATTAACTGATTCTAAAAAAAGTGATTATTGGGCCTGAGATTTAGCTCAGTGTTCTGGCACCTGCTTAACAAGCACAAGGTCTGAGTTCGATCCCCTATACCACATACACTACCAGGTGTGGTGAATCATGAACACCATAAATCAGTACCACACACTACAGTGCCAGGAGAGGTTGCTCCACGCCTGTAATCCCAGCACTCAGGAAGCAGAGGCAGGAGGATTGCTGAGTTCAAGGCTTGCCTGGGCCACATAGAAAGCTCAGGGCCAGCCTGAACTAAAAAGTGAGAACCTGTCTCAAAATATAGATAGATGATAGATGATAAATAGATATAAAATAAAGTGGTTATTATTCAACTTTCAAATTCAAATTAACTTTTAAAAATATATAGAACAATTTCTTTGGAGTGTTAGGCAATATTGGAAAAGGTAATTTTTTTTTCAGTTTATAAGCCATTCCATTGCAAAGCCAGAGGAAACTATGAAAAGAATCCTCATAAAAGTCTATAAAGGAAAGGACTGATATGAAGCCATAAGATAGCAGCCAGGCAGAGGACCTTTCCTCTTACCAAGTGGATGGAGATACTCTCCTTCACCCAATAATACCACGTGGGAAAGAATAGGAGAAGAGAAGAAACTTAAAACAACTATCTAGAACACAAGAACAGCAGAAGTATTATAAGGTTTTCTTTTCCTTGTTTTCCTCTACTTGATCACAAAGGGTGTTTGAGGTCAAGATGGGTCAGATATAGAAGACAAACACACCCAGGTTACTGTCTCTGAATTTTGTAAACTCATTAAGGGTGCCCTCACCCAGGCAACCCACAATACTCCCACAAGTTCCATTTCTGTTCATTGCTGTTAGTCTAAAGCAAGATAGTACTAGCATTCCAAAGCAAGCATTTGAAATTATGGAGAGAAAAGGCAAAATGTTTATTGTGAGTAAAACTTCAAGTTGTGTGAACACATACAACTATATTCTAACATAAAACTGGAGAGTTATACCAAAATGCTGCTTGTAGAGAATGACAGAGACCTAAGTTACCATACATTTTGCAAGTATTTCTAAATGTCAGTTACATAAAATAGTACTACTCCTCAGAGTTGCACTACATTTATCTCAGTTATTTTTCATGGCACTGAAAAACTAAATAGTTTAAAGACAAGTAAAATCCAGAGCAAAGTATGCTGATAAGATTTCAATATGAAAAATATTTTAGACATAGTTTTATTTGGGTGACTTTTTCCTTATAAATGAATTGACACAATGCAAGGTGAATAAACATAATTTCCTCAGTTTGAAGAAATATCCTTTTATTTTTTATTTGTAGAGCAAATTTACAGGTAGTTTTGTTGTCTTACCCTTCGTCCTACGTTTATACCATCTGGATAATGCCCATGAACTGTAATTTGTCAGTGAAAGTAGCTTATACTAACGAAGTAGAGAAATGTACATCTTTTATTTCACTAGCTCTTACCATGTAAGATCAGGAGTCTCGGCTGAAAGTAGTAAAATGGTCAAATGTTTTTAGTATATGTGCTGCCGAAGCAAGCACAATGGTCAAATGTTTTAAAGTTCTGTGACATAGAGATTCTTTAATTCACATCAATCTTTATTTAACTTTATTAAATCAGAACTATATACACATTTTCATTGTATACATTCCTCCATTGCTGATTACAGTTCAACTATTTCAAAATTCCCTAGAAATTATGCAAAAATTGCTGAAATCTTCAGCTCTGTCAGGGAAACAAACAAAAGCCAAATCAAACCAAACAAAAACTAAACTTCATCAAGAAAAGGGCCCATATAGCCATCTGGTGGATATGTAGAGAAATACACCTTAGATCTTTTATCTAAATTATTGAAAATTAGAACATTTTTAAAAATAAATTCTCCCTAATCTAATTTAATATTTAAATAATTTCAAAAGCAATTCAACATTTTAATTTATATATATATATATATATATATATATATATATATATATATATATATATATAAATTCACTATGAAAGTATCACCAGCTAGACTTGGTGACACATGCCTTTAATTCTAGTACTCTGGGAAGGTGAGGCCAGAGGACTGTAAATTCAAGAGCAACTCAGTAATATAGTGAGAAATTGATTAAATAATTGTAAAAGGCCTGTGGATGTAGCCTAGTGTGAAGACCATGGATTTGATCCTTATTACTGCAATAAAAGGAAGACATCATTACATTTTTAATGCAATAGCTCTCTTAAAGTGTAGGTTAAATAAAATAAAAACTGTATAATTATCGACGAATAATTTGTTAGTATTAATTTTCATGTAGTACCTTTCAACCAGTACTCAAAAATTAATATTCTTATTCATATATACTGTTAAATTCTGGTCTCCATAACTATATAGAAAAGCATAGCTCAGGTTTTATAAAAAGAAACATCACGCATTGTTTAAAGAAGTGAAATTGCAAGAAATAACCTACTTATGCATTGCTATCTTACATTATGTTTTGTTTACAGCATTTTACAAATATTCTCAATATGTTTTTGGAAAGATAAGTTTTCTTTTCAAAGAAGCTATTTCTAAACATTGAAATAAAGGCAATTTTATAATGTATATTATCATAATGTAATGAAAATATTATGGGGATAATATTCTTTTTGAGATTTTATAGGCAGAAGCAAAACAAATGTATAAATGTATTAGAAGCATGCTTTGCTGTATGTCTATGTAATGAAAAGAAGAAATGGAAAGCTATAAAATAATTCAAGCTGTATTTTTTCCAAAGAATCAATGATGTTTTCAATATACTAAGATGAAGGGATTGTTCAGAAAGCAAGTTTATGAGGTTAGCACTGTATTTGCATAACGCAGTAATTTTATTATTAGTAGAGTATTTTGCCAGGCATTTGTGACATCACTATATATGAGATTTATGGAATGTTTATTTAAACAGGAAGTATCATCTGCACATATTGCTCATGTGAGACCCTTGCTCAGAATTGATTTTCTTATGTGTAATATTTTTCTCTTGCATAATTTCATTGCTAGCTTTATGAATGATGACTTTTAGAGTTGAAATACATGGAAGCAATACACACAGTTTTAGTAAAGTGATGATGAAAATTTAGAAGACAGCCACTTTGATAACTGAGGAAAACACTGAATAAAATTAATTTTTCAAGTCCTTTTCAATTTAAAGACATTGATATAAATAATAATTTCACATTAAAACTATGACATCTAGAATTCTATGGAAGTCACACATAACAAAGATGATCAAAACTAGTTTCCTCAATTCTTGACTTCTAAGTGCACTTCTGTTCCGCACATCTATACAGTAAACCCAGCACTAAGGAGGCTGAAGTGTAAGTACTGCCAAACCTGGAAGCCAACCTAGCCATGGTGAGTTCAAGGCCAGCTTGAACTACAGAGTGAGGTCCTGGCTTAAAAAAAATTATATGTATGAAGCAGAGATGTATTTCCTGTATTTACTGAAGGTTTTTGTCCAGAATATTTTGTCTTAGAACCACAGGTTTTGTGTGTGTGTTCATGTTTTTCGAAAAGCAGCAATGGTACAGGTGCTGGCACCAAACTTTTCTCATCCAAATATCAACTTTACTGCTTAATAAATGACCTTTATTGAAAACAATAAGAGAATATTGTTAATTTTATTGTGAAATTAGAGAATGTGTTATATAGCTATCCATAGACTCATTATATACTAAGTGAACAATCACCTAACTACCACAAAGGCCAATAGACAGCTTTGCTATTTGTTTCTCCCATGTTCTCATCTTGAATTTTTTGATAGGTTTATCATCTCAGCACAAACACTTCACCATATATTTTAGGCTTCTCTGGATATGGTTTTTATATGAATAGAATCACAACATCTGTATTCCTTTATGTCCTGTTTTCTTTCTCTGACATTATGTTAAAGGAACCCTCTACTTCCATGAATGGCAGAATTACTGGGAGATTTTGCTCTGAGGTGACTCCTTCAACACAGCAGACAATAGCAACACTGATATGGTGCCTGCTACATTTCTAGAGAGTGCTTAATTAGGAATCATTTCAGAAAAGGATTGATTATTTAAGTTTGGGACTCAGAACAAATAGAAAAAACAACTTCACTTCAGAGTTTCCAGTGTAACTGCCCCACAGAGGCTGGGTGGACAGAGAATGAGCTGAACAGAGAACCCCTGAGAACTTTAAACTCAGGCCAGGAAGGATACAGATCCTCCTATATTTTGAGAAGTTGGACCAGGCTTGTATTGCACCTAAAAATGGCTGGTCCTGAAATTGCTAAAAATGAGTACATGAAACTTTGTTCTGTTACCTATATTCAGCAGAGATCTGAGGTGTGATTGCACTCCCTGTCTACCAAGGTGAGCAAAGACGCACCTCTGCTTGGATGGTTGCCACAGCCTTGGGTAAAAAGAGGGGGGCCTCTGGAAAGGGGCAGGAGACATAGCCCAAACTTATAGGCCTGTAAATCTAACTGGAGAAAACCATGACTTGTTGAATTGCTAAAGTATAGATTTTGGAAAGAAAACACTAATTCAGAAAATGTAGAGAAATTTTTTTTTATTATTTTTGACTCATTCTTTTTCATTTTTATTCTACCTTTTTCAGCCGTTTGTTATTTCTTGGAGAACTTTACTTTCCCTTTATTTCCTTTTTCTTTTAAGTTTTTCCCTGTTTTATGTTTTTAATTTTTAATTTTTTATTCTCTATATCTCCCCCATCTTTTATTTTTCTTTTTCTGGTTTATTCTTTTTTATTTTTTTCTAATCCTATAAATATTTTCTACTACTTAATAAGACCTTTTATTTCACTTTTACAGTTTCTTTCTCATCTCTAATTGTTTAATTTTTCTTCATTCTCCTGTTTTCAACTTTATATCTTTACTAGCATAGCCATTAAGCTTTAGAAATTTTTTAGATAACTAATTACATCATTACTGTTGAATTCCTACCTATTGTTCATCACATTTAATAGATATTTACTGTATACCACTGTTTCCCTTGTCTTAATGTCTCAATTTCAGATGTATTTTCTATGGTAAGAAGTGGTACACTAGCTCTTATGGTATGTCAATATACAGTTTGTCTTGGAAAATATTATTGCTCCCGATTTGCTTGCCAGTTGTGGGGTCTCATAATCCCTGGTATTCACAGATTTTTTTCATATGTCTATAACTGGATTATCTGTGTGTCATTAAGAATACTGTCATTCATTTCTGGAATTTTGGGTGCTGGGCCAATTACACTGCAAATTAATTGAAGTAATACGTACTAACTCAGAATACAACACAAATGGCATAGGACACCTGTTTCCAAAAGTAATTGAAGAGAATTTTCCAAATACAGAAAAATAATTAAACACAGAGATAAGTGAACTGTATGCAACATTAAGTAGCCAAGAATGAAGATATTTTCTCCTGAACACAACATAGTCTGTATCATAGGAGCCCAAACTAAGGATAAAATCTGAAAAGCTATGAGAGGAAAGCAGTGCATCACCCATAAATATAAAGCCATTACAATTACATGAAACTTCTTAATACAAGTCCTAAAAGTCAGAAGAGCTTAGAGGGAAATGTTTCAAACCCCCAAAGAAAGTAACTTATAAACCAGGCTTATATATCCTTATAAAACAATCTTTTAAGCCTGGAGATTTAGCTCAGTGGTTCCAGCATCTGCCTGGCAACCACAGTGTCCCGAGTTTGATCCACAGTATCACATATTACAATGTTGAGCATGGTGCTGCACACCTGCAATCCTACCTATCTCAAAAAAACAAAACAAAACAACAACAACAAAAAAAAAACCTTTCAAGATTAATGGAAAGAGCCAGGGATTTAGCTCAATGGTTCCAGACCCTATCTCATAAGCATGAGGTCCTGAATTCAATCCCCAGTCCCAAAGGAAAAAGCAAAAAAGATTAATGGAGAAATCAAATCTTTCCACAAGAAGAACATCTAAAGAAATTTATGACCACTAAACTAGCACTACAAAAAAATTCCAAGGATGTTCTAGAAAGAGACAAAAAGCAAACAAAGCCAATAAATCAAGTAGAATGAATGCACCAGGCAAGGTAAGCAGGATGAGGGAAGAAAACTAAATGAGAGAGAGAGAGAGAGAGAGAGAGAGAGAGAGAGAGAGAGAGAGAGAGAGAGAGAGAGAGAGAGAGAGAGAGAG
>PVIC010025884.1:0-24945 GCA_004025085.1 Thryonomys swinderianus
AAAAAAAAAAAAAAAAAAAAAAAAAAAAAAAAAAAAAAAAAAAAAAAAAAAAAATACAACCACATACTCTGTTGCATTCAAGAAACTCATCTAATCCAAAAAGATATGCATTGACTAAAAATCAAAGAAAGGAAAACAAGATTTCATCTACCAGGACCCCCCCAAAACAGGGTATTAATTCTAATCTCAGACATAGTTTACTTCAAGGTAAACTTATCAAAAGAGCCAAAAATGTTGCTGTATACTAGGTATGGGACTAATTCCGCAAGAGGACATATTGTTGGTAAAGATATATGTACCAAATGTTGAAGCACTTATCCTCATAATACCTACTGCTGGACCTAAAATATCCAATAAATACTAACAATCATAGTGAGTGATCTCCATACTCCCCTTTGCATAGAAATAGATGAACTGAAAATATCAATAAAGAAATGTCAAGGCTGAACCACACCTTTATACATATAAATTTAAAAGATATTTTCAGTCTTCTACCCTACTATAACAGAGTATACATTTTTCTCTGCATCACATGAAACATTCTCAGAAATAGATCAAATATTATTGCACAAAGCCTGCATAAATAAATGTAAAGGAATCAAGATCACCACGTGTTTACTATCAGACAACTGTGCGATGAAAATAGAAATCAAATGGGTGTAGGGGAATACAGAAAATTTTTCAGTATTTAGAAAATCAGTAACACACTCAGCCAATGGGTCAAAGAAATCAAGGATGAAATGAAATCATTTGTGGAAGCAAATGACAATACCAGTACAACACACAAGAACCCATGGTACACAACAAAAGCAGTTCTATGAAGAAAGTTCATTGCAGTTGATGCTCACATTGGAAAACAGTGTAAGCTCAAATAAACAAAGTAATGTAGAACCTCAAGATAGCTGAGAATCAACAAAAATGTAAGCCCAAGCAAAAATAAGTAGAAAAATCATGAAGATTAAAGCAGAAATTAATCAAATTGAGGCCAAAATACAAATAATCAATGACTCAAAGATGAGAGAATAAACAAAATAGATAAACCTTTAGCCAAACCTAACAAAAGAGAAAAAGACTCACATAAATGCAATTAGAAAAAAAGGTGAAATTACAACAGACACACTCAAAATACATAGTAATTATTATGAAATACTACATTCCAACAAATTGGAAATCTTGAAGAACTGAACCTATTCCTACACTCAACAAATTACCAAAATTAAGAAGACAAAAAAGAATTGAACAACTCAATTACAAGTAACAGTACTGAGGAAGTAATAAAAAAAACCTACCAACTAAAAAAAGTATAATAGACTCATTGTTGAATATTGTAAAACCATTAAAGACTATATATCACCAATACCTCTCAAACGTTTTAATGAAATTGAAAGGGGAGTGCCTTCAGAGACTCATTTCTGGAAGCCAGTATCACTCTGAATGCAAAATCAGAGAACAATCTAACTAAAAAAGAAAACTCTAGGCCCATCTCCTTAATGAACACACGTGGAAAATCCTCAACAAGATAAAGGCAAACAGAATGCAACACATCCTCTAAAGGATCATGATCTAGTAGGTTTCATCCTAGAGCTGCAAGGATTACTTAACATATGCAAATCAATAAATGTAATATTCCACAGAAGAGAAGCAAGGATGAAAAACACATGATCATATCAATAATGTAGAAAAGTTCATGCCAGAATCCAAAACACTTTCATGATAAAAACTTTGTAGCAAGTAAGTATAGGAAAACCTTATCTGAATCTGATAAAAGCTACCTAGGACAAACCAACAGTCAATGTCATATTAAAAAACTCAAAGCATTGGGTCTAAAATCAAGAACAAAGCACCAGGTGTGTTGGCTCTCACCTGTAACCTCAGCATTTGGGAGGCAGAGGCAGGAGGATTGCTGTGAGTTCAAAGCCAGCCTGGGCTACATAGTGAATTCAGGATCAGCCTGAACTACAAAGTGAGATCCTGTCTCAAAAAATCTAAAAAAAAAAAAAAAAAAAAAAAAAAAAAAAAAAAAAAAAAAAAAAAAAAAAGGAAGGACGTCTACTAAGGCCATTTTGTTGAATATAGTCCTGGAAACATTAGCCTGATTAGGAAATATTAAAAAATGAAAGGAATACATATAAGAGAGAAGAAGTAAAATTATCTTCATTTGCAAAGGACATGATCCTGTAACTAAAGACCTAAAGAATTCCACCAAGAAAATTCTTACAAGCAATAACCAGTTTCAACAATGTAGCACTATACAAAATCAGTACCAAAAGTCAATAGTATTCATTGTATACCAATAATGAACTCAGGAGGAAGAAATTAGGAAAACAGTAACATTCACAATAGCATCAAGAAAAATTAAATAGCTAGGATTTAACTGAACTAAGAATATTAATGCACTGTACATAGAAAACTATAGTACTCTGAAAAAGGAGATTTAAGAGAAAATGGATAGATACCCCCTGCTCCTCGATAGGTCAAACAAATATTGTCAAAATGGCCACACTACCAAAATTTATACATAGATTTAATATAATACCAATCAAAATACGAATAGCATTCCTCACAGAACTAGAGAAAACTGTATGAAAATTCATATGGAATCAGACCACACCCAGAATAACAAAAGCAATCTTGAGCAATAAGAGTTAAGCAGGAAGTATCACAATACCTGATTTCAATCTATAATACAAAGCAGAAGTTATAAAAATGGCATGGTATTGGAACCAAAACAGACATGATTATCAATGGAATAAAATGGAAGATGAGGAAATATCCTCAATCAGCATGCAATTGATCTTTGACAAAGGGGCCTAGAATATACATTGGGAGAAAGATAATCTATTAAACAAATGGTACCTGGAAAATGGGCTATCTATATGCAGAAGTTTGAAATTGGACTCATATCTCTCACCAAGTATCAAACAAAATAAAAATGGAACAAAATGTAAGCATTAAAACAGAAACAATGAACTTATTAGAAGATAAAATAGGTAAAATATTTGAAGTCATAAGTGTAGGTAAGGGTTTTCTGAATAGAACTCCAAGTCCACAAGAAATAACAAGAATCCACAAAAGGAATTATATCAAAATTAAAATTTCTGCACAACAAAGGAAATAATTAGTAGAGCAAAGAAACAACCAACAGAATGGGAAAAATTTGCCAACTATTCTTCACACAGAAGATTAATATATAGATTATATATTTATAATAGATACATAGATTATGTATTATCTATATATAATAGATTTATAGATTATATATTTATAATAGATTTATATATTAAAATATATATTAATAAATAAAAACTTAAAGGCATTAGGTGGCCTACACTAAAAGACTCAAAGAAAAAATAAGCAAATAAAATGAATATAGATGCACCTTATAAAGAAAAGTACAAATGGCCAACAAACACATGACCATTCTAATCATCAGAAAAATACAAATTAAAATAATGCTAAAATTTAATCTTATATCAGAAAGTGTGGCAATTGTACAGAAATCAAAGAACAATAAATGCTAACAAGATTAGTTGAAAAAGGAACCCTCCTACATTGTTGGTGGAAATTTAAACTAGTACAAACATTATGGAACTAAGTTTGGAGATTTCTCAAATAACAAAAATTAGAAATTTCATTTGATCAGGAGATAGAGAAATCATACTACCATGATATATGCAAACCAATGTTTATAGGAGTATAATTCTTAACACATATATCCTGGAACCAGCCCGTATGGCTTCCATAGATGACTGGATATAGAAAATATGATGCTGATAAAAACACTATAGAAAATAGGAAAAGATGGCCTTTATCTCAAACTGATAAAAGTTATCTATGAAACAACCAACAGACAACATCATAGTAAACAGTCAAAACATGAAATCGTTCATGCTAAAATCAAGAACAAGACAAGAATGTCCATTATCACTATTTCTATTCAGTATAGTTCTGGAAACATCCTCAGCAACTAGACAAGAGAAAGAAATAAAAGGAATATGATAAGAAAGGAGGAAGGGTGCCCAGAGATTTAGCTCAGTGGTTCCAGTGCCTGCCTAGCAAGCGCAAGGTCCTGAGTTTGATCCCAGTAACCACATACATCAATACTGGGTGTGGTGACTCACGCCCACCAGCACTCAGTATAT
The DNA here is from genome assembly GCA_004025085.1 of Thryonomys swinderianus. Classification (NCBI taxonomy): domain Eukaryota; kingdom Metazoa; phylum Chordata; class Mammalia; order Rodentia; family Thryonomyidae; genus Thryonomys; species Thryonomys swinderianus. The sequence goes on from PVIC010025884.1 coordinate 4,143, forward strand.
CACATACCACAGTGCCAGGCATAGTGGCTGACACCTGTAATCCCAGTACTTGGAAGGCAGAGGTAGGAGGATGACTGAGTCCGAGGCTTATCTGGGATACAGAGAGAGATCAGGGCCAGCCTGAACTACAAAAAAAAAAAAAAAAAAAAAAAAAAAAAAAAAAAAAAAAAAAAAAAAAAAAAAAAAAGAAATGAAGAAGTTAAGTTGTCATTATTGGGAGATGACATGATACTCTATATAAAAGACACTAAGAACTCTGCCAAAAGTCTTCTAGATTTAATAATTAAATTTATCAGAGTAGCTGGATACAAGGTCAATACTCAAAAATCAATAGCATTCTTCTTTATGAATAACAGACTCACTGTGAGAGAAACTGATGAAACAACTCCTTTCACAATAGTATCCAAAAAATGAAATACCAAAGAATCAATCTAATAAAGGAAGTAAAAGACCTCTATTCTGAAAACTACAACACTCTGAAAAAAGAGGGTATCAGAAAATGGAAAGACATCCCTTGTTCCTGGGTAGAAAGACAAATATAGTGAAAATAGCCATATTTCCCAAATTGCTATATATATATTCAATGCAATCTCAATTGAAATTCCAACAGCAACCATCACAAAACTAGAGAAAAGAATCCAAAACCTCATTTGGATCCTGGAGAGACCAAGAATAGCAAAAGCAATTCTAGGCAACAAAGACATGGCAGGGGTACCATAATCCCCAACTTGAAACTATACTACAAAGCTACTATGATTAAAAACAACATGGTACTGCTAAAGAAACAGACCCAAGGCTCAGTGGAACAGACTGGAAGTTGCAGAAACAACTCCAGACATACTAAGTTACCTAATCTTTGAGAAAGGGGTCAAACATGCTCAATGGAGGAAAGATAGCCTCTTTAATAAATGGTGCTGGAAAAAGGGTTTCAACTTGTCAGAGCTTGAAACTAGACCCATATCTCTCACTATGCACCAAACTAAAACAAAATGGATCAAAGATCTATTAAAACAGAAACACTAAACCTGCTAGAATATGTTAAGTAGAATTCTTGAAGAGAGGAAAAGACTTTATGAACAAAATCTCAGTGGCATGTAAACTAGCACAAGGATCAACAACTGGAATCTCATCCTATTAAAAAGCTATTGCACAACAAAAGAAACCACCAACAGAGTGAAGAGACAACCCATAATGTGGGAAAAAACTTTTTACCAGCTGTACCTCAGACAAAGGATGACTATCTAGAATATATAAAGGACTGAAAAAAGTCAGACCCTCAAATTTAAAACCCCATTCCCAAAGTGGGCATCTGAAATGAATAGACATTTCTCAGATGAAAAAACAGAAGCAATAAATAACCATATCAAAAATGCTCAATGCCACTCATCATTCAAGAGATGTAGATGACACAATGATTGAGATTCCACTCAATCCGGAAAGAATGGCTGCTATCAAGAAATCAACCAATAACATATAGTGCTGGGGGTGTGGGGAAAAGGAACTCTTCTCCACTGTTAGTGGTAGTGTATAGATTGGTGCAACTACTATGGATACCAGTATGGGGACTCCTCAAAAAGTAGGACTAGAAGTTCCATTTGAGACAGCTATTCCCCTGCTGTGTATCTTCCCAAATGAATTAAAGGCCTCAAACCACGGTGATATATTCATACTCATGTTTGTAGCATCACAGTTTATAATATCTAAATCTTAGGAACAGCCCAAATGTCCCTCAACTAGGGACTGAGGAAAAATGTGTGTGTGTGTATGTGTGTGTGTGAGCACGCACGTGTGCATGTGTGTGAAATAATATAGAATACCATTCAGCCATAAAGAATGATAAACTAAAGACATTTATAGCTAAATGGAGAGAACTTGAAAGCATACTCTTAAGTGGAATAAATAGGATACCCATGTGTAAATACTTAGTAGTTCTCCTGCTGTGAGAAACTGCAAGTGTAAATGAGGGTCAAACTGTATAATAGGTAATATGAAATAGGGGGAAAAGTCCAAAGAGAAAGGGGACGTAGGGAGCAAGGTAGAGGGAAAGGAAAGAAGGGAAAGAAAAAATCTGAGAAAAGAAGGAAAAATGCAATCAAATTTTCTTGTAAACAGAAAGTGGTGGAAGGGAGGGAAAGAACAAGAGCCAAGATGTATCATGTACAGGTGCAAAACCCAATGATGAATGTGATCATAATGTATACCTAAAATGTACCAATAAAATTAATAAAGAAATAAAAAGAAAATATGGTATCTATGCACAGTGGTATACTGCTCAGCTATAAAAAGGATAAATTTGAGGCAGTTGCAGGAAATGAATACACTTGGAAAATAAGTGAAGTAAAATAAATCAGACCCACAAGCTTAAGTACAACATGGTATATATCATTTGATAAGGTAAAGTACAAATAAAGAGCAAATTAAAGGTTTTATGGACGGAAACAAGGAAATAGGAAGGGTCCAGGAGAAAGAGGGCAGGGGAAGGAGAGAAAAGATAAATTAAAAGATTTAAGATGTGTCACTTTGCTTGGGCTGTAGTTCAGTGGCACCAATGCAGCCTGGCAAGGGCAAGGTCCCAAGATTGTTCCCTGATACCACCAAAAACAGAAAAAAAAGATATGTCACTTACATATACTACATGTCCACACTGAATGTAAATATTATATGCCATAGACATGAACTAAAAATAATAAGAAAATTAACATGAGATGAGGAAGAGACCTGGGTGTGATGAGGAAGAGGACTGAAAAAGAATAAAGCTGTGTTATGTACTTGCACCTACTACATGTTAACTTCATTTGCTGTAAACGTGCTATAAAATTAAATTAATTTTGAAAACATGTATACTGACCTGAAGAGGACCAAGAGATGGGTAGAGAGGGCAGAAGAGTGAGGGAAAATAATTAAGATATGTTATTTATATATACTAACTCCTCACACTGAATGTGACATAATGTATGGTAAGCATGTACTAATAAAAAAACTACTATCTATCTATCTAGATGGATGGATAGATAGATATTGACTAGTCTGGCATAGCTGTATTCTGAAAATAGATAATTGAGGAATAATCTCTATGTAAAAGTTCAAAATCCAGCAAAGTCATGTAAATAAATATTTGCTGCAATATTGTTTGATAAGTGATGATAATTTAATATGTATCACACAAGGTGGATACAAAGAAGAGGATAAAGAACTGTTAGAATTATAGGGAAGGCTTCATAAAAGGGATGGATCTTAAACTATGTCTCATTGGGGGAGCAGCTACTAGGCAGATAATGATGGTTATCTAAGCACTCAAGACTGAATAAAGTGGGGCCAGGGATTTAGCTCAGTGGTTCTGGCGCCTGCCTAGCAAGCACAAGGCCCCTGGTTCGATCCCCAGTGCTGGCCTAATGGTGGCTCACACTTGTTATCCCAGAACTCAAGAGGCAGAGGTAGGAGGATTGCTGAGTTCAAGGCTTGCCTGGCCTACATAGTGAGCTCAGGGCCAGCCCGAACTAAGACTGAAGAAAGTGAACCTCTAAAAATATGAAAGAAGAAAGAACATTACATGTTTATGAAGTCATAAATACTACTTTACAAGGAGTACTGCAAAAAAAGATTACAAAGGAAAACAGGTAAGGGTTAGTTTATACATTGTACTTGGTATGTTATGCAGAGAACTCGAATTTACCACCAGTCACTCAGAACTAGTGAGGAATTTTAATAAAGAGATGACTGGAACACACTATCATTTTATCAAGGTCACTCTGACAATAGTATGAAAGTGAAATGGAATGAAGTAAGATTGGGGCAAGAGCCCATTAAGATCTCTAAAGATGAAGCATGTGCATTTACCACTGTTCCATTATAAAACACCTACAAAGTAGCAGTAATGAAATTTTTAAAAAGAGAAAAAGATAAATGCAAAAAAATCAGAAAGATGAAGGGATATAATAACAAAACTTTGAAAATTGCAACTGGATTTATAGCTGAGAACTCTATTAGGATATAGATTTAATAGAACTAGATAATTAAAGGTGCTGTTGAAACTGTAGCTGAAAACAGGATTCACAATGATTAAACTGGGCCGAAGAGTTAGCTCAGTGGTTCTGGCACTTGCCTAGCAAGTGCAAGGTCCCTGGTAACCACATACAACAATACTGGGCATGGTGACTTGTGCCCACCAGCAATCAGTACCACATACCACAGTCCCCAGAGTTGTGGCTCACGCCTGTAATCCCAGCACTCAGAAGGCAGAGGCAGGAGGATTGCTTTGAGTTCGAGCCTTCCCTGGACTACATTGTGAGCTCAGAGCCAGCCTGTACTACAAAGCGAGACCCTGTCTCAAAAATAAAATAAAATAAAATAAAATAAAATAAAATAAAATAAAATAAAATAAAATAAAATAAAATAAAAACAATGATTAAGCAGTAGACTGCTCTTCTCCACAACCTATACCTCAGCCACTCTGTTCATTGAAGTTCTGCAGATGCTTTTTCTTTGAAGAAACTGAATTAGATTAACATTCAGTGAAGGACACCAGGCAAAACTGAGGGCAAGCATTCTGTGCCAAAAACAGGATTAAATGAAAGTTTACCCATGGAACATTGAGCTTCCAGTTCCTTCTCTCACAGTTCCAGGAACACTGGTTTAGCACTAGGTTTATTACTTTCCAGCCAGGAGCTGGAGGATACTTCCTCAGAGAATTTGGCTAGCTAAAGAGAAAAATCTGAGATCCTGCAGTGAAAATTTCTGGCCAAATCATCCTGTAGTAATTATCCTATAGTAAGTTAACAAATAGAACTACAAATCCTTTAAGTGTACCTTTCATAAATAAAAATGAACAATCAAGGATCGTTTGAAGAGGAAAAGATGCTCAACATCACTGGGCAGTGATATGACTGCATCCATCATGGGACTACCATAAAAAACAGTGAAAACACTAAATACTGGTAAAGACCTACTGCTTGTGGTAGTGTATGAGTTGTGATTTTAAAAATATACTGAACAGGCTGTAGATTTAGCTCAGTGGTTCCAGCACCTGCCTAGCAAGCACAAGGTCCCTGGCTCAATCCCTGGTAACCACATACAACAATACCGGGCATAGTGACTCACACTCACCAGCGATCAGTAGCACATACCACAGTGCCGGGCGTGGTGGCTCACGCCTGTAATCTCAGCACTCGAGAGGCAGTGGCAGGAGCATTACTGAGTTTGAGGCTTGCCTGGGCTACATGGTGAGCTCAGGGCCAGCCTGAACTGCAAAGCAAGGCCCAAATGTTTAAATTTTAAAAATTTACCACAGTAAAAGACACACTGCCATGAATCCCCCTCAAAATAATTGTTGCTTCAAACACATTTAACCCATTGGTTTTGTCACTTTGTGAAGGAGTTCTGGTGTCTTCTTTTGTGCCATTAGTTGTGTTGTCTTGTTGGCTGGATGTCCTGAATGGATTCAAAGTGTTTATTTTTCATGGTCATTTTTTTTTTTTTTTTAAACAGGGTCTCACTTTGTAGTTCAGGCTGGCCCTGAGCTCACTATGGAGCCTAGGCAAGCTTCGAACTCAGCAATCCTCCTGTCTCTGCCTCCCGAGTGCTGGGATTACAGGCGTGAGCCACCACGTCCGGCATTGTAGTCTCCGGATTTTTAAAACCGGGATCTCACTGTGTAGTTCACGCTGGTCTCCATCTCTCGGAGATCCTCTTGTCTCAGCCATGCCAGGATCACAAACATGCACCACCACACCCAGTGAAGCTTTTGCTCTTTCTGAGTGGTAATCTTCAGTCTGTGCCTGATCATTTCTGCATTTATACAAACACACTCTAGAACTACTTAAAAGTAATTTCTGACCTTCCTGAGACCCTCTCTCCAGGTATTCAACCCTCTCCCTTCTCCACAGTGTCACAGGATGGCTGTCTGTGCTGGTCTCACTTTTCTTGTTCCTACTCATTCATTTCTGGATGCATTTGTTTGATATTTTATAGAGGTGTATGCTTTTAAAATATATAAATGACACTATACCATACAAGCTATCCTGCAACTTGCCTTTTAAACTCTACATTATTTAAAAATAAAATCGTATATATTTTTGAAAATACATTGTGTTATTTTTTAGCTCTGTATATGTAAGTACACAGGAGAAATCACATTTATTTGAACTACTGCATATTAAGCATATGAATATAAGACACTTTATCCAGAACTGGGCTATTTCCAGCTTTTTATGCACTATTTATTATTTTTATATGGGTATATTTCTTTTCTATTTTTGGTTGATACATCATTGCACAATTTATAGGTACAATAAGATGCTTCAGTTTACGTACACAATTTCTTTTAATGCTACAATGAATGTTTTTAAATATAGCCTTAAATATATGTTTGTATGTCAGAGTTTTATCTGAAGTGTGTACCAAGAAGTATATACTGGGTATGAGCATTGCTGGGTTGCACACTGTATGAATTTTCATACTAGACAGACATATCCTACATTTTGTCTCTAAATTAGTTTTGCTACATTTTAGTTTCCCAACATTCTCATAGCAATACTTTTAAATTTTTACCAATCTGTTAGGTGTGGACTACCATCTCAGTTTGCTTCTCTTGTTCTTTGGTTATAAATTAGTGTGAGTGTTTTCCCTTATAGTTCCTCCATTGGATTTTCTCTTCTATGAATTATTCCAACCCTCTGCCATTCTTTTTTTTTTTTTTTTTTTTGAGACAGGGTCTCACTTTGTAGTTCAGGCTGGCCCTCAGTTCACTATGTAGCCCAGGCAAGCCTTGAACTCAGCAATCCTCCTGCCTCTGCCTCCCAAGTGCTGGGATTACAGGTGTGAGCCACTACGCCTGGCACTGTGGTATGTGGTATTGATTGCTGGTAGGCCCGAGTCACCACACCCGGTATTGTTGTGTGTGGTTACCGGGGATCAAACCAGGGATCTTGTGCTTGCTAGGCAGGCACTGGAACCACTGAGCTAAATCTCCTACCTTGCTGGTCGTTTTAATGTGTAGAACCTTTCTGTATGTTCTGAGATAAACCTTTGTGTTCTCGTGTTTTGCAGACTAGCACACTGCTTATTTTTAACTTTGTATGAGGTCATTTATTATGCAGAAACTTTTGATTTTTATGTAATCAATACTTCCTCTGAACAATTTCATACCTATTTCCTACCTTGAGAATAGATTCCCCCTATATTTTCTTCTAACAAATTTAGCTTTTATTTTTCCTGTTTAGATTTCACATCCATCCAGTATTTATTTTTGTATTTTTGTGAGGTAATTATCAACTTTCTTTTTCTTTCATATAGGAAAACAATCACTGTATTTATTGAATAGTCCCCTGTTACCCAACTATTATCTGCATAATATAGGTAGCTTCAGAATATGTATGAGAGTCTTTCTTGAATCTCCGGTACATTTCATTGGTTTATTTTTCTATCCCTAACCTAAGATTTCACTATTTTGGGAATCACAGCTTTATAATGAAACAATATGTGGTAAAAACCAAACAAAAATCTCAGACCTCTTCCTTGTTTTTTTCAAAATGTGTCTCAAAATTTTGAAATGACAGAATTTAGTATCAGTTTGGCTCTTCCAAGGATGATCAACTGAAGTCCTTCCCTCCCATTCTCTTTTTATGCCTTTCTGACAACACACCTCTGTAAGTTCCACACCGAGAACTGCCAGTTCAATTTGGCATTCTCCATTCAAGTTGACAGTTGTGTTCAGGGGCACTTTTTTTTTTTTTGAGACAGGGTCTCGCTTTGTAGTTCAGGCTGGCTCTGAGCTCACTATGTAGCCCAGGCAAGCCTTGAACTCAGCAATCCTCCTGTCTCTGCCTCCCGAGTGCTGGGATTACAGGCGTGAGCCACCACGCCTGGCAAGGGGCATTTTGGTGGCAAAAAATTTGCTATCATCACCACCATTTAATTCCAAAGAATGTTTATTATTCCAGAGTGGTGCTTCTTACCCAGTGTATGATCTTAAATGTTTATTTCTAGAATTTTCTACTTATTATTTTCAGACTAGAGTCAACCCTAAGAAAGTGCAGCCCTGGAAAGGAAAATGCAGAGGAGAGTGGACATTGGTGCCGTTCTAACATAGAACCCCCGAGTTTTCCTCCCACCATCCCAGTTGGCTGTGGGAAGAGTGATTGAAGCCCCGGCTGTGACTGGGGTCATAGGGACAGAAAGTTGGATCCTAAGGGAATTTTAAAATGTATAAAGTCCCTTCAAAGATATTTAAAATAAAAATTAAAACGTGATTCATCCTTGAATGACTACATCTAATTATTTTAAAAAGGATTAGCTCCTACAGATTCAAAAGTTGCTTTTTACATCATTAACTAGTAAAATAAGGGGCAGAAAAATTTAAATCCAAATTGTTAAGTGTCACTATTGAAGAAGAAAAAAGTGTTCTATTTTCATGCATTCCACTTGAATACACTGTGCCAAAAACAGACCTATTATGAAAAATAAATTTCGTTTCTCAAAATACTAACAATATCTTATTTTTTAGTAACTTCACATTTGGGTCAACAGGGTGACCCCAAAATCCTTCCTCCATTATCACTGGCCCAAGAAGCCTGGGGTGGGGGTATCCCTTTGCTCCACACTATGACCCGAGCAGAAGTTGTCCTCTTGCAGCCATGGGGTCCGGCTGCAGAGCTGACTTTATGGAGGGACTTGGCATCCTCTGAGAACACTGAGCTGCTTTCTAGAGCTGGCACTTCACACCGACGTGCTGAGTCCCTCCCGGGTACACCTGTCTCCTCCAGATGCAGCTGCTCTGCCCTCCTGGGCAACCCAGGATTCACCCACCCATAAATACCCAGATGGAGGAAGTGGTGGGGGAAGATGGGCCATGATGGGGGCTAATGCATCTTTTATAGACAGGAGCAGTCCTTGGGTCACTGATGTCTTCTGTTAAACTGGTTTAATCCTGAGGTTAATGGAGAACAAACAGGTAAAATAAATGCATGCGGAGGACAGAAGGGTCTCTTGCCTGGTTCTGACTTCAAGGACTCCTCCAGAACTTCACTTTGCTCCATTCACCATGGATATCTGTGTAGTCACAGCATGTCACAATTGAAAAGGGACAATTCGGTTGCGGTCAAGGCATGGAAAGTGGTAGAAAGGACCTCTGAGACCATCAAGTTCTCCGGTTTTTTTTTTTTTTTTTCAGTTTTCCCCCAAACCAGTTTGGGTTTTCTTTTTTTTCCAGTTCATTTTCCCCCCAGTTCCCCCTCCCCTTCTCTCCTTTGCATAGGAAAATCCAACCTGAACGTCAAAGAGACAGACGAGGTTTCTGACCATTTTGATCCGGAAAATGGTCAAAACAGGACCCAGCCCTACTACCGTCTCCTCTGGCACCTTCTCCTCCCAGGGCTGCGGCTCCCCACCCTGACTGCACATTGGAACCTGCTAGACAGAGGGTTGCAGCGTGGAAGCTAATCAGAGATTAGCCCTGCGGCCAGGGTCAAATTACTAGTCGGCCCACCGTGACCACCGAGGCCCCCTGGTGGCCAGAGCACAGCAGCACCTCGGCCTTTCCTTGCCGCACAGCCAGCTGGGACTCAGGAAGGACAGCAGAGTGCTCCTGGTTCACCCAGGTCTGGGGCTGCATCTCCCCCCAGCCTCGGCTCTCTCCCTCCTGCTGTGCTTAGATTCCCACCGCCCTGGACTCCCCCTGGGAAACGGGTGAGACTTTCTTCATTTGTTACCATCGGTTCATAAGAAAGTTTGAGAGTACTTTTACAGTGGCCATCAAATCTCTGCTAAGTCTTCTTAGAGTTCAATGAAGTGCGGACAGTGACTCAGACGATGCAACAGCACAGCTTTCTGGTTTCCAGGACAGCAGCCCGCAGCCATCTTAGTGGGCTGGACTCTGAGAACAGGAGCCCAGAAGCGGGACTCAGAGGCAGGAGGGCTATGCATCCCTCAGAATCTGAGCCTAAGGAAATAAATCCAGTAATTAACGCCCCTGGAAGCCTGACCAAACAGCCTCCAGCTACCAGCTCTCACCTGGTTGCGCAGGCCAACCATGTAACAAGAACCAGACTGCCGGCTACGGTGCAGGGTCTCCACATGGTCTGGGTAGCCTGCTACCAAAGCATCCTGTTCTAAGCCCTGTGGGATAAATGAGGCAGATTTTATATAAGAAGTATTTGAATTTGAGTACGTCTCACAAAGTCTGAGGCATGTGGCCATCACTTATTGAAGACCCACAGGACAGGTGTCAGCAGCTTTTTCCACCCAATGTCACACTTACAGCTTTGTTAGGGAGGCACGGGAAACCCGGGAGGACCAGGTTCCCAAGACCAAGTTCACCTGTATGGCGAGACTGAGGAGAGACCTCCCCATCATCCACAGCTGGGCAGACAGAGCCTCAGAGGCTGCTGGGATTTGGAGAAATCAAAAGGAGGAAACCAGCAGTTTCATGCAAGGGTAGCAAGTGAAGATGAAGTAATGCAAGTGGGAGGGGCCCTGGGGGGACAATTTGACCAATCAGAAGGTCCCTGTCTGAGGGGTTAGCCTTGGTCTAACTAACAGCCAGGAGACACTGACTACATGCACAGGGAAAACTGCAGCATGAGGGGAACATACTTTAGGACCAAAACTCAGGAGGCAGAACAAAAACAGGGTCATCGCATGGGAGTCTAAGACCAGTTTGCTTCTATTTCCAGCTATTTCTGGGTCTGTTTTTGCAGTGCAGGGCTCACATGCTAGGCTTCGTGCATGCTGAGCAAGTGCTTTATCGCTGAGCAATGGCCCATGACATTGCTCTGGTTTGGGTATCAGCTTGTCCATTCTGGACCCACACTGCCCAGACTTCCTGCGTGCTGTGTTACTCCCAGGTCTTTGGTTCTAGTGTCCAGCTTTGCTCAACGCTCAATGCATTTTGCAGTGTTTTCCTCCTAAATCTGCCTCAACATGGACAGAAACATAGGCAAAGGGCTTTCCCGCATCCCCAGCCTCTCAAACATGGTTACTTGAGGCAGCAGGAATGGCCAGGACCTGTGTACTCTGAGGGCCATTAGCGTGCATGGCTAAAATTAGAACCGCCCAGCTCTTGAGAAGCCCCCGCATGGCATCTGCTGACTTGGCACTAGTGTTCGCCTCTCTCCCGCCTCCCTTGCCCTGTGCCTCCCCTGTCCACACCCTGCTTGTGCTCTGGGCTGGTGGTTTTGCCATCTCTTCCTTGCAGGTCGCCGCCAGGTCTCGCGTCTCGCTTTCTGTGGTTGGTCAGGTATTTTCCTAAGGCAAGGTAATTCGTGCCCAAGAGAGAGCCTTTGCCAATCTTAAGAGTAACCATTTTCTTGCACCCCATGCCCTTGCCATTCCCAGGACAGCGGGTCCTGCAGTACCTCTGGGGAACTCTTGGGTTCCACCCTAAGAACGAGTGTGCTGGCTAATTTCTGAGCACCCTTCCACATTTCAAGTTCTGTGAGCCTGATTTGTGTGTTTCAGTTCTAGGACTGGGAAAACTGGCTGAAAAGCAAGAGCTTATTTTTTTTTTTTTTTTTGAGACAGAGTCTTGCTTTGTAGTTCAGGCTGGCCCTGAGCTCACTATCTAACCCAGGCAAGCCTCAGTCTCACAGCAATCCTCCTGCCTCTGCCTCCAGAGTGCTGGGATCACCCACCATGCTGGGATTGCCACCATGCCCAGCACTGTGATATGTGGTACTGGCGTTTGAACTTGGGACCTTCCACTTGCCAGGCAGATTCTGGAACCACTGAGCTAGATCCCAAGCCCAAAAGATACTATCTTTTAAGATGATGTTATGTGGCAATATTAAAGAAGGTCCTTTCAAATTAGGGTGGTACATTAGTGCATGCAGTGTTCTGGTGTAAAAGGATTCGAAGGTGGCCTTTCTTTGGCCTCTTCTGCAGCCAGCCCCTCCCTGCTTTGGGATGATTCTGTGTTCACCAAGCAACTTCCTGGTTATAAATTCCATTCCAGGAAATGAGCATCTTGGAAAGCAGCTGGGAATATTGCTGTCACCAGGCAGCTGGAACTATACATTGCTCATTTGTATATTAGCCTCCTGATGTAGCTGTTTCTTATGGGGTTAAATTAGCACAAAGCCCCAGTATCGGTCAGCTTCCTTCTGCTGGAAAAAATAGCCAATACACATGCACAGTACAAGAAGGAAATGCTTTATTTGGCTCACGGTTTCAGAGATTCAGTCCAAGGTCAGTAGATCCAAGGCAGGAGTACCCTGGCAAGAGTGTGGAATAGCAGGGCTGCTCAGTCAGTGGTGCCCAGGAAGCAGAGCACAGGAAAAGAGTGCCAGCGAGAGATGCATACCCCTGTGACCCACCTCCTCCACCTGGGCCCCACCCCACAGCACATCAGCTCTGATCCCATTACAGGGCCCTCTCAGTCCAACCAAGTAGATGATTACAAGTAACTGGCACCCCTGGGGCCTAACCAGGTAAAACTGAGCTCCTGATCTTGTAACACTGAGGACCTGGTTGAACAAAACTTAAGGATGGGTTCTCATCAAGGGTCAGAGTCCTCTGCCAGTAGCTGCCATTCTACTGCTGTGGTCCTACCCACAGGCTCAGCATGGTGCAACTTCCAGCGCTAGCCCCAGGGTCTGCCATGGGAGACTGGCAGAGCTGGGTTCGCTTTGTTCCTGAGCTTGCTTTATCCTGGAGATGGCACTGGGCTCTGGTCCTAACAAGAGCCTCAGGTTGTGCCTGGCCCATCAGGGCACTCTAGATTAGAGCAGAATCTTGAGTGGAAATATCTCCCTGAGGCCAGGTGCCACCCACCTGGAGGGGATCCCTGTTCTGCTTTGGAGAGACACTTGTTCATTTCACAAGCCCCTTTCTTTTCAGATGCCACATCTCAGCTTCCTGGGCTGGTGAGCAAGAAGAAAGAGAGCAGTGCTGGCATCTGGCCAGTGAACCACTGACAGGGTCTCAGGTGAGCTCCATCATTGCCCAGTGTGTGTCCATTGGCTTCCTGGTAACCCTGAGGCACTCTCCTCCGGTGCCTGGATACCCGGGAAGGGCCAGCAGCACACAGGTGTCTCCTCCGTCCTGGAGGCAGCAGGTGAGAGCAGGACATAGGCACTGGGTGGGGGGGTCTGATGGGTAGAAGCGGGGATCCTGCTGACCCAAGGAAGCAGAAGGGAATGTGCATGGGGTCGGCCCAGCCCCAATATTAAAAATGCCACACACCTCTTCCCTAATTGTCCTGACAGAGTTCCGGGAGGTGTGAGTGTTAGGTGCTCTGCTGCACCCGTGGGTGCGAAGTGGACAGAAGGGTACAGTAGACAAACCCACTTGTATTACTGTCCCAGGCCCTGCTCTAAACTGGCACCAGGCCCCAGAGGGAAGCCACACTGCTCGGCCTTTTCCTCCTGGGAGCCTGCAGCTCTCACAGTTTGAAGCTCCGCCTTTCTATTTTCTGGAAAGAATATTAGAATGAACTCTGTGTGCACAGCACTTCGATTTAGCATTGTTTTCATTTTACCATATTTGATTTTTCATGCACATTTTGGGCACTGAAATACGATGCTTTAAAATATAAGGACATTTTGTCACGCTGCCTTGCTGCTGTTCCCTCTCTCACCCAAACCCAGTACCATTACCACGCCTCACAACGTGAACAATCATTCCCTAACGTGAAATCTAATACCCAAGCCACACACAATTTCCCCAGGTGTCCCAGTAGTGAGATTATAGGGTGGGCTGGTTTGCTGTGAAGCTCCCAACACCTCAGGTTTCTGCACAAGCGTCACTTAGGAAGGGGAGCTGGAGAAGGAAGACCCAGGGTCTCAGACTGCTTCAGCCAGAGTGGTTTTTATTATTCAGAACAAAAAGCTTTTCTGTTACAAAATTCTGTTCTTGAAAATCATTTCCAAGAGATGTTACTTCTCTCATATATTTCAAAGAGAATGCCTCTCCCTTGCAATTGCTCTAAATCCAAGGAATAAGTCTCCTTAGCTGCATGCTGAAATCAGCTGAGGATTTTGTTTAGAAGTATAGATTTTGGGGCCGGGGATTTAGCTCAGTCATTCTGGTGCCTCCCTTGCAAGTGCAGGGTCCCTAGTTCAATCCCAGGTAATCACATACAACAATGCTGGACGTGGTGACTCACACCCACCAGCAGTCAGTACTACACACCACAGTGCTGGGTGTGGTAGCTCACACCTGTAATCCCAGCATTCAGGAGGCAAAAGCAGGAGGATTGCTGAGTTCGAGGTTTGCCTGGGTTACATGGTGAGTTCAGGGCCAGCCTGAACTACAGAGACCCTGTCTTAAAAAAAAAAAAAAAGTATAAATTTTGGGTCTTGGCCTTAGAAGTTCTTATTTAATTGCTTTGGGGATTTTTAAAACTTCTCCAGGTGATTCCAATGTGTGACAAAACTTGAGACCACTGTTCTAAAAGGTGCTGCCACCCTCCATTCAGGAGCAGAAATGACCTGAATTCATTGTCTGACACTCATTCGTTTGACATTCGATGTATATTTGTTGAGGAATTACTGTGTATCATGTACTGTGCCAGAGGCTGTGTGGCCAAAATGGGTATGATCTGTCCCTTAAGGAGCTTACTGCGTGAAGGAAAACTACCAGACCGAATAAAGAAAAAGTGACAGAATATCAAAAAGTGTGACAGGAGCCAGTGTCACAGTGCATGTCTGTCATCCCAGCATACAGGGGGATTTAACAGGAAGATTGTAAGTTCAAGACCCATGTGGGCTCCATACCAAAATACTGCTGAAAGAAAGAAAGGCAGAAAGAACAAAAGAAAAGGGAGGGAGGTAGGGAAGGAAGGAAGGAAGGAAGGAAGGAAGGAAGGAAGGAAGGAAGGAAGGAAGGAAGGAAGGAAGGAAGGAAGGAAGTTATGATAGGAGCACTGGGGAAAAAGTTACACCAGAGCAGGGGCTGGGGCTCAGAGAACATGAGGGAGCAGAGAAGCACCTTGGGCAGAGGACCCACTGGGTGAAGATGTCTCCGAAGGGACCTTTCAGCTGACACTGAAATTAGGAGCCAGCTGTGCTAAGTGTGGATGAAAAACACTGCAAGGAAGAAAAGTGGTTCTGAGAACTGTGGGGAGAGGAACGTTCCTGGAGGACCCAAGGGGAGCAGAGTGGTCTGAGGGAAATCATCGGGCAAATGGGGGGATGCTGGAGGGCCACGGAGGCCCCAGGCTAACGGAACCAGCTGGGGTGTGTGGCGTGTGCACTAGCAAGCCACTGAGCAAAAGTCACAGTTCTGGGCTTTTAAGGTACTTTTTAATTGACACAGAAGTGTACATATTTGGGGTACAGGGCCATATTTTTACACATGCATGTAATATGTCATGATCAAATTCAGATCCTCAGCATGTCCGTCCCCATGATCACTTAGCATTTCTCTATGTTGGGAACATTTGAGATCCCCTCTCCTAGCTATCTGGCAATCTGCAGACACTGTTTTTAGCTTATCATTACCCCGCTCTGCTACCGAGCACAAAAATCATATCTTCCATCTAGTGCATTTTGGTAGCTGCCATCTGCCCTTGCTCACTCCACCCTCACCCCTCTTCCTAGTCTCTAATGTCCTCTTTTCTATTCTCCCCTTCTGTGAAATTAATATTTTCAGCTTCCTATATTTTCAATACATGTATTTATGTGTCGGCTGTGTGGAGAAGATATTGCAAGCACTGGGCCCAGTTCTTCACCAAAGACTGACAGGAGTGTGGGTCCCATACTGGGGGTCTGCGAGAACGTCTCCCCGATGTGTTGCTGAGCAGAGCTCCTGAGGACCGTGTCAGAGACACTGCGCAGCTGCGGGTACGAGAGGACAGGGACCGATAGTGCTGCCCACAAGATCTCAGGGCCAGCTGGCACCTCTCTTGTCCCCTGAGAGGGTGAAAACGCACTTACATGACCCCATTGGGTTTCACGAATGACCTGAACACCTGCAACTCCCTCACAGGGAGGTGGCTGAGGCCCCTGCGCTGCAGGCTGGCTTTGCAGTTCCCTGCTAGATGGGCGGCCAAACCGGGCCAGGACTCGGGAGTCCCAGGTGCACGGCCATCTGCAGAGCCCCTTCACATTGTGTGGGGATTTTGAACGGCTGCCCAGAGGGAGGGTCAGATTAGAGGGTTCGGGCAGTAACCAGAGACCTGAGGGGAAGACAGCAGGGACTGGCTGCGGGGAATCCTGTCCTGTGGGCAGGTGTGAATCCCACAGCCGGAGGGAGCTCTCTCCTGAACCACACAGGGAGTCCTAGTCCCTGAAAATGATGCAGAAAGCAAGTGTGCTAAAACAAGAGCTTCTGAAGGGCACTGACATGCCTCGTGAGGACTCCTGTGGCCACGGACTCTCTCCTTGTCCCAAACCTATGGAGACAAAGCACAGGAGGTGGCTGGGCTTCCTGTTCCCCAGTGTGCGGGCAGACAGAGGCTCTGGCCAAGAGCAGGAACACACCTCCGGCCTAGCATGAGATGTAGGTTCAGGACCCAGGCTCCTGTTCACGACCCTGTTCGGTGCCTGCGTGTGCCTGGCTTGGGACAACTCCCTAAGGAAGAACTTAGGCCCAATGAGGTGGCTCACAACCTGTCTGGACATGAAGCAGGAAAACTGGGCTGGAAATTAGTGAGGTGGGGCCTGAAGATGGGTCCAATCAGGGTCTCAGGAAGAGACATTTTCTGTCCTTTTCTTTTTTGAAAGAGACATTTTCTGAGCATTACCTGTGTGCCCAGTACCAAACCAGGTGCCCACGTGAGGCAAAGAGATAAGGTGCAGCTAGGAGCAAGGGCTCTGAGGTTTTACCTTTGTCATATCAGTGATTGTCACGAAGTGGGCACCTAGCGTAGGGCAGGCCTGGGTATCAATGGGTATGGAGAGCCCAGCGTTTGAACAAATGAAGGTATTTTCCTCCACAGAGGACCCAGAGGAGATGTTGGGAAGAAAGGCTAAATGAGCTGACAAGGTTAGGGAAGAAAAAGGAGCCAAGAATCAAGGCAAATCCTGTGGTGGAAAGAAAAATCTAGAAACTTTGGAGGACAGAAGAGCTAGGGAAGGAAAGAAAGGTGATGGCGGGGTACTGTGTTTTCTGGTCAGCAATCCTCATGGTCAAAGACACCTTTACATGACTTTAGCAAGATGGAGGAGAGGAGCATCTAATGTCTAAAAAATGACCAATCAACACAAAACAATGGAAATTTATGGTTCAGATATATGAAGGACAAGAAGTAAGAGGTGGTCACTGCTAGATTAATCTGCAGCCCCGACTCTGTGTCCTGTGCCAACCAGACCGAGTCCTGGGGCAGCCAGCCGCACCAGATAGAAAGAAGAGGCGGAGAAACTGTAGGATGCTGAACAAAGTCAGACCTTTGAATAGAGAGGATTGTGAGGTGCGCCGGGGCTAACTTCCAAAGTCAGGATCTTTTAAAACCGGCATTTGATTTTCTGGCTTTAATGGGAAACATCAACCTAATAAAAAAGTCTCTTCCTTGGGTAACAGCTGAAATAATGGAAGAAACCACAGGAGATAGAAGGGTCTGGGGAGGATCAATGCTAGTCTTGTGCTGTTCCTTACTTAGACACAGCTCTATGTGCCCCAGAGTGATGCAGCTCCTTATAGTTAAGAGACAAAAGCATCGATTATCTACAATATATAAAGAATTTAAACAAATCAGTCTCCCCAAATTTAAAGATCCAATTCAAAAATGGGCATCTGAAATAAACAGACACTTCTCAGAGGCAGAAGTCAAAGCAGCCAAGAAACATATGAAGAAATGTTCAACATGACTGGTCATTCAAGAGATGCAGATGAAAACAATACTGAGATTTCATCTCACTCCACAAAGAATGGCTGCTATTGTAAAATCAACCAACAATAAATGCTGGTGAGGGTGTAGGGAGTCCCATATAGATTAGTTTCATATACAGAATATCAAATTACATGCTGGTAGGGATAAGGTTTCATAATTTCTTGGTTTTCATTTGAAATGGTTTTGCTGTGTAGTTTATGCTAGCCTTGAACTTATAGCCTAGGCTGACCTCAAATCCACAATAGCCCTTCTGCCTCACCTTCCCAAGTGCTGGGATTATAGATGTATGCCATGGCTGGTATGTTTGTATTTCTTAAAGAGCATATTTTTGTGGTATTTCAGTTTTAACATAGAAAATGGCAGGTCTCATGCCTGCAAAGATGTGGTCTATACCTGAAGATAGAGTCATATGTAGGTAATAGTTTCTATGTTATAGGACCTACATACATATGAAGAATGCCAGTTTCTGTGCTTGTGGAAGTCAGACTAAGGTGAAGGAACCAGTAATATGCCAAAACAAATTGTGTTCCAAAACACCAGAACTGTGCCTGAAAGTCCAGTTTTATACATGGGGCACACCATGTTTCACTGATGGTATGGCCAGGCACTATGGCCGGAGTTCGAATTCCCATACATGTCATGCTGATTTCCTGCTCTCAGGACCCATTTTCAGGGATGAGTATTGGGATTAGGATTCTCTGAAGGAAGCCAATCCTAACTCCACCTGTTTTTATGTGCACTTACACAGTGCTGCTCACTTCTGACAGCAGGTGTGAGTAGTTTTCCCTCAGTCTAAAACAGCGAGTTATATAGTGAACACAAGCTGAGTGTCCTCTGATCCAATCTAGTTCTGATACTGTCTGCTTGGAAATAGCATCAGATGGCATGGGTTGAAACATTAGTCCCCAAAAAAGCTCTTCTTACATTTAAACCACCAAAAGCCTCATTTTGCTTATAATTCTGTTCCTGTAGCTTCTTCCTTTGGTTTGATTAATTTGCTGTCAGGGAAACAGGCTTGCTAGTTTATTGAAAAATGATTTAACAACTGAGATGTTTACAAATAGGGAGGAAGGGTTTCCATGCTTCTCTGGGTGCCCACATTTTAGGAACTTCCATGTGTCCAGCTGTAATAGATTAATGGTCAACTTTGGACACGCCGCTGAACTGAGACTGTGATTGTGGGGTGGAAAGTCACTTACGGGACTGTTGGCAGTAGCACAAAAACACCTGGAAAGGAAGGTCTTATACTGTTGATTTTCCTGAAGTAGCTTACCACAGCTAGTTTTCCTGATGTGCATTTGGCTATTCTTGGAGGAAGATGTGCTAGACCTGGTTGTCACCAGAGATGGCTGCTGCTATTCTTGTCAGGGGACCTCTGGCTTTCACCTTGTCACCTGACTCAGTGCAGGTCCTTCACCCTCCAGGAGAGGCTTTCTAGTCCCACCACCTGGTAGAGATTCTCCATAAAGACTTGTGTGAGACATCGCCATGGGCCTAGAGCTTCAGGTGGATGTGCGCCAGGCATTGCTGGGGATCCAGGCCCTCAGCTGGATTCTTTTTTTTTTTTTTTTTTTTGAGACAGGGTCTCACTTTTGTAGTTCAGGCTGGCTCTGAGCTCACTATGTAGCCCAGGCAAGCCTGGAACTCAGCAATCCGCCTGTCTCTGCCTCCCGAGTGCTGGGATTACAGACGTGAGCCACCATGCCCGGCACTTCAGCTGGATTCTTCACAAATGTCTGTAGCATGAGCACAGATCTGTTGCACTCCTATGCATTTGACTTTTTGAGTGGATACTGTAATCCTGTTAATGTGTGTCCTGAATTAAATCTGTTCCCTTGGTAAATGCTGATTATAACGCCAGCTATAAAAAACCTTTGAACCTATCTCGTGGGGTTCTGTGGAGACTTCACAAAGTAGGTACTGTGAAGCAGTGACAACCATGTAAAAATATGACTGGAGAAGAATGGTATGCTCAAATGCTGGCAGCAAGATCTGTCTATCCAGACCCTTCTTTGTGTCTCTAGGCAGCATTCCATCCTCCAGGGCATGAGATAAGAGTGAGCAGAGTCAGACTTTCCATAGGACAAGGGCAGTCAGAGAATTTATGGCTGAGAGGGGAAGATAGAGTTCCTACACCCTACCATACAGAAGGAATTATAAGCCAGAAAGTGTGGGTGAAAACATTCACTATCACAAGTTCTGCACATGACGGCCAGGTTCGGTGTTCACAGTGGAGGTTCTGTGCTCAAATGCAAATTGTACCAGAATGGCACTGAGGACCAGGCCAGTTTAACTTATTCTCTAGGAGAGAATAAGTTCCGTTTTCAAAGCACAGTGTACTTAAGGTTCGATTCTACATTTACACTAACTAGATGACCACAAGATAGACAGTTATTCACTCGGGTACAGGTCCATGCCCTGTAGTCCAGTTTCTATGAGTGAAGAGCCAGAATATATGGCTGAAATTCCAGATTCTGTGGAATTCCCAGTTTCTACACCAGCACAGTTATGTTCAACACTTGGATGTGAGGTTTTCTATACAAAGGTGCCAGGACATCATAGGACAACCTCTGTGCTCAGGCCCTGAGGTTCCACATATGGTCTGCTGAGTTCCAGTATTATTTTACTTAGTTTGGTTTTGGTTTTTTGAGACAGTCCCACTGTATGATCCAGGTTGGGTTTGAACTCTATGTAGCCCGGGCTGCCCCTAAGTTTGAGGTGCTGCTCCCTCTTCAGCCCTCCAAGTGTTATGTGCCACCATGCCCAGCTCTGGTTTTATAAGGGTTAAGGAGGAAGCTAGAGAGAAAAAGAGGAAAAAAATTAAGATGTGTTATACAGGGGCCGGAGGGTTAGCTCAGTGGTTCTGGCGCCTGCCTCGCAAGCGCAAGGTCCTGAGTTCGATCCCCGGTAACCACATATAATGCTGGGCGTGGAGACTCACACCCACCAACAATCAACACCGCATACCACAATGCCGGGCATGGTGGCTCACGCCTGTAATCCCAGCACTTGGGAGGCAGAGACAGGAGGATTGCTGAGTTG